>DWJZ01006601.1:0-12880 GCA_018249125.1 Asbolis capucinus
ATATAAATTAATGTATTTTTGTTAAATACTAAGTAAAATTGTATGTATATGTTTCGCTGTTGGCATGTGTAAATAAACAAATAAATCAAAAGGTTATTTAATGAATTATCAAGTAGTAGTTAGTATATCGAAACGACACAAGGACTTGTGTGTACATAATGACTAAGGTATATTAGAGTATTATCTATACCAATAATAAAACTGTAACGGGGTCAATGAGTATTTTTTGTAAAATTTGATGCAGGGCTTTGTTATAGATAAATAGACCGAACATTTTTTTTGGATTTACTGTCTGTCTGTTCGAGCTTCACGCATAAACCACTAGACAGATTTAGATGATACTTGGCACAGTCCTAGTTTAAGTCCTGAGAATGGTTATAGAATATGTTTTATCCCAGGAAATGGCTTAGTTACCGCAGGATAAGAGGCTAAAATTTGTATGGTAATTCCGAAATCAATGGACCAATTTTGATGACATTTAGCATGTCTGTAGCTTATGTACGGATAATGGTTAAAGGATACTTTTTATCCCAGAAAGCTCATTTTTATCCCGTGGGATAATAGGTTCAAATTAGTATGGCAATTCTGAAACCATTGGACAACTTTTTTTCCGAAGCGAGAATAAATTCTAGTATTAAATATTTCAATAAATATTTAACTAATACTATAAATTTGCAGCATTTATTAATTAATAATGCAGTAAAAACTTTAAAAAAGTATGTTTAAAAGTAAACACACACATACACATATACAATATATATGTATATATATATTCTTTATACACACATAATTTATTTGATTTAGTAAATATATGTAATATATATTCGTTAAGAATGTATTACGTTTCTTCGTAATTGGCTACTCTAAAAAAAAAAGAAAAAAAAAGATGGTTTATTAATTTTATTTTTTCAGTTGAAGTGCTATAAATATCATATAGGCTTGTGTCACACATGACGTGAGTAGGTCAGTAGCAATTAAATTAAAAATTAAAGTTCGTTACAAAACGCAAGGATCCAGGGAGCGTTGTTTGAAGAATTTTGACATAATATTGTCGTAAAGCGAAAGTTACAATGTGGTTGACATAATTTATTCAGTTTGCTGTCGGAAAATGTTCTGTGTGCATTGTATACGCGGTCACGTTGTCGGAACTGTGGTATAATTGATGTTAGTAAATAAGCTTAACTTTCACTAATAACTGAAACTCCATTTTTTTCGCATTTTAATATTTTTTATTCGTCTTTGTCCTAAAGATACGCAAACCTCAATTGCAAATACTAACGACTAGTTGAATATATTTTAAATGTAAATAGGTATTTACGATTTATTTATTATTATATCAATATTTCAACCGGTTATCGTCGTGGCAAGACATTGAGAGCAGAAAAACACAAAAAATATATATGTGAAGTATCAAAAATAAATATAAAATTACGTAACTACCGTCAACCACTCCATACAACTTGACTGCTCTAACAGGTATATGCATATTAAAATATCTACGACGGGAACAATAACTTTGAGCGCACCATATATATATATATGTATGTACATATGTTCTAACAAGATAGAGGTCATCCACCCGTGATCTAAACATAGCATTTAAAATTACTTACTATATACAAATATCTATTCACTATACTATACTTCTTATTGTATATGTAATATTCTGACTTTCATTAAGTGAGATTCATATGATGAAATAAAATATTTTAACTGACTTTAACTAACTACCATGTGGCGCCATCTCTTGTTGCGTAGCTGGTACGTTGCTGAGTAGCTGAGTTAGCGTGCTTAGACGAAAAGGCGAATGATGCTATTTTATACATCATAAAAACTACATAAAATGACGATAGCAATTAGGTTTACTTTTTACGAGTACATAGAAAATCAATAGGGTTTTTAAGTACTGAGAACTAGTTATTCGCTTCAGCCCATTAATGGCTCAGTACTGAGGATGGGTGTCTCATTTTAACGAGGAGGCCTAGAGTATACTCCACGCTGTTGTAATGCGGGTTGGTGCAGGGGTAAGGGGCCAACCCAAGCATCAAAAAATTCGTATCACTCCGCTCTGAGCTACGAACGTTACCTCTTAAAATTAGACATTATTGATAAGTACATTAATTTCAATAGTCCAATTTTATTTAATATCGAACCACTTTTTTTTAAAGATATGATCCGCGGACTAGAATATGATATCCTCGCTTGGGAAGCAAGAGGTCCCGAAATCGATTCCCGGCCACACATATGTGACAAATGTATAAGGATATTTATTCTCGGGTCATAGTTATTTATGGCACAACATAAAAACATTGAATCAGAAACACAGTTCATAATTGCCCGATTCAGTTTTCCGTCACTAACTAGCAATTCTTATTCGTTCTTTGAGATTTCAAGACGATTTGATATTCCTTGGCAAATATCTTCAGTCAAAAGATTTTACAGCACAATTGCCTTTTTGACTTGTTCTTTATAACCCGTCACAATGTGGCTTTGTTATTACGGCATACAACTTTTTATTTCTAGAATTTTCCAGAAGCCATTTTTTACTTTTTGCCTATACATGATACAGTTTCAGTGAAGTACATACCACTTTTTAGAGTTCCGTACAAAATTCGGTACATTGTAAACAATCTTTTGTGAAAGTGCAACGTTGTTAGTTTTTCTTGTACTAATAATATACATACATGTGAAACTAACTCTGTCTGCTCTTACCTCACAAATTGCTAAACCAATTTTGATGAAACATGGTACAGAAGGTAAAAGCAAGTTTTTTCACGAAAAAGGCTTAACTGAGTTGAAAAACGGTTTGAGAATTATTCACCATAGAAAATATGTGAATAACACTTTGTATTCATGCACTGGGGGTGTACCACAAGACTACGTCCACGGGAATAAGGTAAAAATAATATACATATGTATGTATGTATTGTATTTGTTTTTTTTAATCTGGAATAAGTTAATGTTTGACATTGATCCCACCTGATGGTAAGCGGCTATGATGTCTCAGATGTTAGGTGCACTAACTTAGTAAATGCACTAGAGGTGAACGGCCGATTGGTCTAGTGGTTAGAGAACCTGACTGCCACATCGAAGGTCGTGGGTTCAATTCCCACCCAGGTCAAACTTTTCTGTGATGAACAGGAATGTTTGTTCTGCGTGTCTGGATGTGTAATAGAAATATATTTTTAAATATGTATTTAAAAGTATATATGTATGTTTATCAGTTGTCTGATCACCATAGCACAAGCTAAAGCTTAGTTTGGGGTCAGATGGCCGTGTGTGAGTTGTCCAAAGATATTTATTTATTATTATTTACTAATTATCTAGACAAAAAACAAACAGAAATGTTCTATTCATACTTTTACACCTTTGACCTTATACCCCACAATACAAGCTATGGGATGATCTATACATACATGTACATGCTGACGCATAAGTCGATTCGATGCGCATACCACAGCATCACTATAAAAATAGCTCTTTTGTTCTTCCCAGCTGCAGGCTGGCGAAAGGTTGAAGGGCTTCAGTTCATTAATAACCCAATACAGAAAACTGGCTTCTTCTCAATCCCAGGCCAAAAAACCCACAGCTTACTCTACCACGCTGCTCCAGCTGTTTTTGTTTAGCAACTTACTATATTTTCAAACAATTTTATCAGCAACCGATTTAAAATCTATGAATTCTATACGAATGCTTATATGATAGGAATTGAAACACATTGGTGACCAAATTTACCCATTAAACGAAGGACCCGCAACTTGAAGCAGGAAGAACGACGCACGAATGTAGCTGTAGGTTAACGAAGCAAACGTTTCAATAAACGAGATCAACGTTACCCACACAACAACAAGATATGAATCGAGTGACAGAAGAATGGAAAGGAGAAAGATGGAGAAAGAGGAAGAAAATGACGAGGTAGATATAAATATAACTTCGGTAGAAATCTATCCAAACTGAAGTACGTAAAGTCCACATGCATATCCAATGTAAACCAGAACCAGATAGTAATTGTGGCTATTGAAATTTGTGCAGAACGACGCTGCGTCAATTGAAGTTGCTGGATTTGCTTTCTTCGACTGTTGGAATCAATTTCTAACTCGCCGCCATTCCCCGTCGGCCCCAACTGAATTAGATCGCATTAATGGCGCTCTTGGCTATCGCAACTTGAACCGCTCTATCGCCATTTTGTTAGCGTTGCGGTGTATTACAGATTTTGACAAAATTACATGTGTTTCAGATGAATTTGGGTTTTATGTTGTTCAACTGTAGAAATCATAGCATGAGGTTTGCGTCGATTGCTAATGACAGTTGTTAGTCGGAACTTGTTTGTATATATACTAGCGATACAGAAAACTCTGATAGCGCGTTTCAGGTTTTGTCGTGATGTCATCGTATGTCGTGTTGTGCGATGTCACCGCACAAGCATTAATTAGAGAATGTAGAGCCCCAATAGGAAGAAATATACAAAATTGCATAACTGTATTGTTAACCATTGAGAAGTTTCCTTCTCTGGAGGCAGTCCTGGATATACTGTTGTCAGAACGGAAACTATATGTGAAATTCAAGAAAATCAAGCTGTGAGAGGAAGTGGGTCTAATTAAGCGTGC
Organism: Asbolis capucinus; assembly: GCA_018249125.1. Classification (NCBI taxonomy): domain Eukaryota; kingdom Metazoa; phylum Arthropoda; class Insecta; order Lepidoptera; family Hesperiidae; genus Asbolis; species Asbolis capucinus. Next base: position 4,608 of record DWJZ01006601.1, read on the forward strand.
AAGATTTGACCGGTAACACACAAATACACTAACATACACTGCAATTTAAATGAAAGCTTGTAAAACCGGAAGTATTAGAATCCACTCCTTTTTTAACGTTGATTAAAAAATATTCAGTAGGTCTTTTCTTTTGCAGCACATGTAAAATTATCAATTCCACATGTTATCGTTAGATATCAATCGTCAACCATGACATTAAATGACACAATTACCTTTACACATCTCTAGCTGATTAACTTAACGAGCAAACTAGTTCACGACAATTTATTATTGTAGCGACAGGCCAGTTGGTCTAGTGGTTAGCGAACCTGACTGCTACGCCGAAGGTCGTGGGTTCGATTACCACACAGGTCAAACTTTTCTGTGAAGAGCAGAAATGTTTGTTCTGTTTGTCTGGGTGTAAATATCTATATAAGTATGTATTTAAATCATATATATTGTATATATATAGGTATGTTTATCAGTTGTTTGATCACCATAGTAGAAGCTAATGCTTAGTTTGGGATCAGATGGCCGTGTGAGTTGTCCTGAGATATTTATTATTACTATTTTATTATTGTCATCGGTACGCAGAGTGCACAACAGTTTCAAATTATACAGTAACTGTAGAAGTGAGTGAAATTGAACTCGAACGATGACCTCGTTACATAAATTAAAATTACTTTTGAGGTCCCCTTGTCCTTTAACAAAATAAACTTCAACAAACGACTCCGTTTTGAAATGTTCTATTCACGAACTGTACATTTAGCTGTTGCGTTGTTTGTTACTAAAATACCAAACTGTAATATATAGGAGAGCTCAATTTCTAATCCCACTCCATTTCCCCGCCGATTGCTTCCAAGTTAATGGTTCACTTTGCTATCCCAGGCTGGACCATTTGCTAACCGACTTGTTAGACTATTGGTTTATTCAGCGTCTGATAGCGTACTACCTAACATATGCGTTTTATGCTTTATCAATCGCTATTATTCTAAGTAACATAATATACATATGTATATCGTGGTCTTATTTTCTCAACTACGTATCACAAAAATCCATTATTTATTTTCTTCATTGCGTTTCATGTTACAAATCACAAAACATATGCATACATATATTATAAAGACACATTAAAATACACAGTCTTGCGGTCATGAACAAGGACTTTATAAAGCACAGCAGATTAAAAGAAAGGACACTCTATTTTACATTACTTTGCAATCGCGTCGATGTATTTCTTAAGTTGTGATGGATAATAATAAGATCGTAATATTATTACTTGTCGCATACAGTATACACTATATATTTCAATAGTTTAGAATCATTACCATATAATAATTTTACTACGAAATACATATATGTACATATAACAATATTGTCTTCCTACTGTAAAGTAACAATTACAAAAATATATTTTTTGAGTGACGAACTTGAGAAAGTAAGAGCGCGATGTGACATTATTTCATACCATCCGTAACGTTCTTGATAAAGATATAAGTACCATAATAGATACCGTTTTACGACATCCCCGAGGTATAATGGAAGAAAAAACTTTTCAATCCATTAAACAATAAAGTCGTAACGCTTCAAATTTTTTATCATTTTTATCCACCGTACAAAGACGTTCCGTGTCTATTAAACCCACCTCGTACCTGTTAAGCTGATCTATAATCGAATGTTCAACCATCTATACTCGGTACATGTACGAGTACATTTGTCACACAAACTTGACTGTAAAACGCGAAAACTAAGTTAATAGGTAGGTATTAATAGGTAGGCTTAACAAAACCAAACGCAAATAAAAAGTTTGATTGTCAAATTGAATTAAAACCTATTATTAAAATTGTTAAGTACAAGTCAATACAACTGTCAATAATTATCAATATTCATCATAAAACAACGTCGGGAAAGTAAAAAAAATACTGAACGGATTTGAATGAAATTTGGGCCAAAGATAAGTGTCATAATTAATTGTGAATAACACATTGGCTGCTTTTTAGCACCTTCCACGATGATCGACCATATTTTTTGCAACTCGCTTCACAATTGTCCATTTAAATTTTTTATTTATTTATCAGTGTGAACATATTGTTTGTAAATTGTAGATTAAAATAAAATATAATGTAACTTAAGTACTTTAAAAAGTATTAAAACATATGTATGTATGTACATATATTCAATTCATATCCAGTTGCTTTTCTTAACTTTTAAGTGCGTATTTTGTAATCGTTAATTTTTTTTAAATTATCTCACGTTTAATACTAAATTAGCTTACGAAAAGTAATTTTTTTTATAACTAGGGGCCTTTCCTAAAAATGGAATAACTTTTAGTTTTGTAACCTTTCATTCTCTCAAAATTATTACATATGTTATACAAATTAGCTTCTGAAAAGTAAACTTTACAGTAATAAACATCAACAAACCAACTACGTTTACATAGACCGTTTAAACAACAAAATAATGTACGTAAACGACGTCACGTCATTGGCTGAGCAAAAGACACACAGTACTGCATCAACTTACAACTACTTAGCAACAACAGCAAGCCAACTCAGCAAACACATCCTTCGCTTGTTTATGTCTCTTTAGAGTATCGAATTGTGGCCTTTATCCTGCAGTATTAGATCTATGTGTTTACTTTAGCGTCCAACTCGACTAGCAAGATATGTGGGCTGCTCAATTTCATCTCAGTTTGGCTGCTATTTGAACAGCATCAGCAATTTGTGTTCGAGACCGCAGTCCTGTGCTCCACATCCACAATCCACTGTGACAAGATATTGCACCCCATCATTCACTGACAAACGTCCACTGCGAAGCTTCGAGAGTCAGCTACAAAGTTATTTCGTGCGACTTTAACGGGACTCATATGAATGAATGTGTTGGCTTGGAACTGTATTGACTACATCATCGTTTTAATATTAATGGGCTTATAACTGAGTCACACTCCGCCACACTGCTCCAGTTTGCATTGGTCGAGGGTTAGCGGTCCGTTTGAAAACTCTGATAATGTAACCAAAGACGTAAAAAAAACCGAAACATATTCTTATATCGCGCACACTGCGCAAACTATTGACAATAGAGCGAAGTGATGTGCTAAAGATTTATAGAGGACACCAATATCTACAAATAAGTCAGCAATATCATACATATGTCTTACAGTTACGTCACAATAACTACTTTTTTATAATAACTGATTCTGTCAGATCGAAGCTGGGGTTGTTTCTAGTGTCCTAGTAAATCTAATAACCAATGACAACTGAAACTTGGCGGTTTATGTGGTAACAAAAGCACTTTGAAATTCTCGACGAGTAGTAAGCAATTCTCATACTGGCCTCGCCTGCTGTTACTTAAATCTGCAATTCACTTAGGATTTACACAAATCGTATCATAACGCCGGGTCGTAGCCGTTTCAGGTAACCACATCATAGATTTGATACAAAATGGCTTCAACGTGATGGCCCTACATTGAGTTCGGGTCTCAGTTGAGCAACGGCCTAGAGCATACTCCACCATGCTGCTCCACTGCGTTTTGGCGGAGCGTTTGTTTCAAAATCACGGTACCTACATACATACTTTAATAAAAAACGTTATATTGTCTCTATGTTATATTGCATCTACATATGTATATTGGAAGGATTCCTTATTATTAGATAGCTATTCAAGAAGATACTCAATTTAACCCTTAACAAATTGGGGATGAGGCTTACAAAATAAATAGAAATTAGAAGATTTCCGGCTCTACGTGCACAGCATTGATAATATCAAATTCCCGGCACTGCCAAGGAAAGTTGCCAGAAATCGATTAAGGAATAGATTTGTCGCAGCCAAAATGTCTGTGTCAACGACACTCGAATTGGGTTTATAATCTGAAATTGTTAACAATCAGAACGTATGAACTAGAATTATTTTTACAATAGCGAATTGAAATGCAAATTGTTCTTGTTGCAAGTTGCAAACGAGCTCGAAGCGACGGCTGGTTAACGAGCACAGTTCAGTTATTTTAAACTATCAACTAGCTGCCCATATTGAATATACGACCTACCTTTATATGTAGTTTTTTGATAATATCTTCTCTAAAATTCTTACTTCTAGGAGACTGAACATTTGTCATGTAGTTCAGTACAGTTTCGTAGAAACCGATTACACATATAGAAATAAGAATATTAAGCTGATAGTTCGCTTCCAGTTAATTATATATAAATTTAAAGGTATAACATTATGTTTAGGTCTAATTATTTAGATATTTATAGTCGCCAAACTTAAATATATAAAATTTTGTAGGAAATCATAATTATGTTAAATTCAGGACCAAGGGACAGTAGTCACGAGTTGCGAGGGCAACACGGTTAATCTCCAGTAGCCCAAACAAATTAGGAACAACATTAATATATCCTCTGTATCCTACAAGTTCCCCGCAATAAGCAGAATGTATTAGTGTTATTTATCTTAGCCGGAGCGCCAACAAAGTTTTAATTGCAAGCGCCGATACAATTTGCGTACAAATGAATTTATTCGCTGAATCCGTAGTGCATTCGTGCGCGGGGTGTGATAGTTGCGACAGAGGGGAGGGAGGGGAGGAGGACAGCGGGGGGCGCTGGATGCGCGGGGAGTGCGGGGACAGCGCGGGCGCGGATTATCCGCGTGTGTAGAGCCGCTAATTGCGGGTTACGACGAGCCGCCACCGCGCCTCGCCCTGCGCTGCGCACTCCGCACGCAATCATCACTGGCTATACACTTCCATACATTACTCGTTTAACTCACACTATACACAAGAGCGTAATTATCCTCCAGCTAACTGCACCCGACAGCCGGCCGCGATTCCCGTAGTAAAATTACGTAACGAGCTAAGCAATAAAAACAACAAAGTGAGATTGCGTTCAGGCTAGCGGAACTGGCACAGCAGTCAGTATTCGGCCAAACAAAAGGGTGATAGCGGTACGTGCGTAAATCAAACGTCGCACAATAACAGCGCCTCCCGCCGCCGCCCGGCTCTCCACCGGCCCTCCTGGTGGCGAGCCGCCCGCTCCTATAACCGCCGGTCGGATCTCGTAAATCTGCCGCACTGAGATGTGTTCGGAGCCGGTCAAATATGTGACGGACCCGCGCCATCGCTATCTGTGCCACTGGGTTTTCAATACCGTGTGTTGATTCTATTAAAACCAGATGCCCGACGGTCGTGGCCTATTGCTTTCTATTATCCAATATTGCCAACCTTTTTTATAGCTTCTCTGTTATTGGCCAAAAATATTGCAATGTTAGAGATGCATGGTGTATATTCATCGCGTGCTTTACAGAGCGAATATTGAGTTAAATAAGAAATATGAACAATTAGTGATTTACGTTTATTAGCCACGGGGGTGCACGAACGGAGTTGTCCAACCATTATACCTACATCTCGTTACAATGGTACGAGTACGATACGATCTCACATTACTATGGTCGGTGCAATTAACGCAGCGCAATGACCATATAAATCTCCTCTAAATGCTATGTTCATTATACTCGCCTGTACTATGGTCACGTAGTCATATAAACGATCTGCCGCATGAGCTGTAGATATATGGCTGAACGTAAAAAAACTATTGGCACGAACGATCCTCGTGTAAGATTGAAAGAAACAGATAAACTGAATTAGTGGGTTTAGTGAAGAAAAGGATCGGAGCGGTTCAGTTCGGTCGCTCCCACTAATCTTACCTATACGTCTTGAGCCGGAGAACAAACAAGCCGCGAGCTGAGATTACGCTTCGAATAAATCAATGTTACGACGCGTTAAAATATTTAAGCTCACGATTAATGCCGGGCGCGAATACTCGTCTTATCGAGGCGCACGGCGTCTCGCCGCGGCGCAGCTGCTAGCTTTGCGCTGATCATCAGATCCCATTGCGTATTAAGCAGTACAATCAGAGATAAATTTCGAGCAACAAATCACCAAAAACAATCCGAATTTTTGCTGGCACGATACTACGTAGTTAATTACGGAAACCGCAACGCGAATTTATCGTAGACGCGGAGCGCAATAAAATACTTGGAGTGTATAAGTTGAGATTATTGGGAATGAATGTGTAATTGCCGGAGACGAGTGAACCGGAAGCTTATCACGGCGGTTATGTATGACAGGATTGCTATCGAAGTTTTACAAGAGCTCGTTACGGCGGCTGTAACGATAACCGCAGGAGATAACTGTTTCTAATCAGACATAATGACACGGCGCCGCCTCCCGCCAGCTCGCTGTCAGGGGTGTCAGATACCCCGGCCTACCGCCACCCGGCTCACTTGTACTTGTTCAATTATCCTTACATATAAATATCCTTACAATAGAGTCCCTCTCTGTTATTTTGAACGCGGTTATCTCTAACTACTGAACGAAATTTATTCTAGTGTTTCGCCGGTCAGGATAAAGCGTAAAGGAAACAGAAATAATAAAATGCCTAAAAACATTTTTATTAGTAACGGGTACTCACGGTTCCAGTAATAGAACCAGTTTTATAATAATCATGAGTAAAGCTTAAAATCATCCACTTGATACAATTTTGTAAAACTGTATCGAAGTTATTATTTATTACAAATTGTATTTTAATATTCAAATATACCGTATAATATGAAATGAATTAATTTACTACTATTTAATAGTTTTAATATAACGACCCGTTATGTCATCTAATGGTATGTGGCTACCGTCCATGGACTTCAGGCACGTCAAATGCGTAGCTGACTAAAGACCTATTATATCCTGTTCTTTGATACCTGATGGAAATATGTCAAATAATATATTTCTGGGTTTTTTTAAAACAATTCATAATCCCTTTCAAAACTGTAACAAGTCCTAATATGCATTGTTAATTACGTTGCTACTTGCTAAGTTAGTGTGCCCAATACCTTAGATATTGCCGCTTTTCATCAGGTGGGATCGATGTTAAGCTTTAACTTTTTATGCGTAAATAAAAAAATATAATTAATTAAAAAATAAATATTAATTTAATCCAAAAAAATATATAAACAAAAATAATACCTAGGACAATGTGAAACTCAACGTTCATTGTACAAAATATTTTCATTTCAGTTATATCAGTATTTCTAATATTACTCACATATAAGCTATGCCCCTGTAGCCTAGTTTCTAGGGACCCCGCCAGCGAGCAAGGGGTACTGAGTTAGATTCCTGGCCAAGGCAGGCATTTGCGTAACAAATCAATGTTTGTTCTGGGGTTATGGATGTTATTTGTATTATCCATGTCGCCCTAGTAATAAGGAATGAGTGTAAGCATTAGACCAATCTTTAATCAAAAATATACAAAAAAATCTTGTAAATTGGATTCCATAATTTTCGTAACTAAGATATTTTACAAAGACTTGTATACTCCGGATATATAGACAGGCGGAAGTAATAAAATAAAACGATTTTACATCTCCAGGGGGAAACGAACGTTTTTGTCGAATGGGAAAAGTCGCGAGCGACTTCTCATTCCGCGATAAAATCGGAAAACGTTTTACGACAATCTTCTATTCGATTAACATTAAACAGCAATCTTAAAAAACTTTTTTACCATGCTGTTCTAAAATTATGGCTTTTCTTTGCCGGCAGTTCGAAAACAAATAAAATTACGATTTATTTATGACTAATAATATAAAAACTAATTTTGTTACACATATTATTTGATACATAGAAATAAGTCGAAAGATTCATAAATTAAGAATTTTCCACCTTGGAATTAGGTAGTAATAAATATATATATGTATATATATACACGATTTTTTGTTACTTTGTCATTTATACACTCAGAAATGGTAGGAGATAGAGCGGTGATGTCTTTAGGAAACATGTCCAGAATTTTCTGGAAAAGATTTTGGTATCAAAATTATATCGATTGGTGATGGTTATGGTTGATGCGTAGCCGGGTACAGGTAGTTTGACATAAATATACTTTTCAGTTAGTAGATATGTGTTAATACATTTCGCTGATTGAATATGTCAAAAACCTAAGACAATATATTAATATGTCATTAGTACAACTTTTTTATTAGTATTGATAATATTATGAGGTAATAAATGATATTCTAAGGTTTCATTACTCGTCGTTTGCCAACAAATTTAACGTTAAACTTTTTTTCTGTCTGGTTTCGTTGGAAATCATGAAAAATAATTTCCACTCATTAAAGTTCGCCTCATTTCACTCTCGTAATTCGGATCGACTTTATTTTTCTCGTTAACTGCGCTATATTTACTTCCGTTTCCAGTTTCCATGTTTTAATTTTTTTTCCTTAAAAAAATATTTGACCTAGCTTACTGGGTCAGG
>DWJZ01006602.1:0-12878 GCA_018249125.1 Asbolis capucinus
CTGTGTGTGAGTTGTCCCGAGATATTTATTATTATGATAATTTTTTTATTGCTAAATATCACATATTACGTAATTTCTTAATAACATAAGCCAAATTTCAATAACAATTAAATTAATGTTCATTAACTTATGTAATTATTTAAAAATATATATATATATATATAACGTTACAATAATTAAATATATATTTTTATATTATTATTGTATAAAAGGTTTCTGTTGGACGGTAGACGTTTAAATTTTAATTACAATAACTAATTAGAAAAATTAACAATTTTTTTCTTTGTTTTCCCCCTAGTTTATTATTTAAATTTCTTTTTTAATTTTTCTATATTGTATTATCACATTAATTATCTGGTAATCAGCAAAAAAAATAAGAAAAAAAGAAAAAAATTTTATGCTAACTTAATTATACAATTATTATTACATTTGTTCGGTGTCTTCTAAAATATCAATAGAGAAATTTGAGAACCTCGCTAAGGTTCGATATTAAGTACCTGGCTGTTTACAATGATCATTTTGTCAATGAAATATACGACACAATATCTTTCTAATACATTACAATACAATAAAAATCTTTTTATTGTACACCAGTACGTACATTATTATATCAATATCAGAGAGCAGACCCATTTTTACATGATTTTCTCTGTTGTTAGGTCTCATTTCCATCAAATTACTTTTCATTTTTGTAATATATTCTCGTTTCTTTTTATACTCCTTTCCTTATTTCGTACATAACTCCTTTTCAAAACAAATATATTAAGTTTTGCAATAAATGTTTTGCTAGAACTACTTTACTGAATTCGTAATACTATAATATGTTTTGGGAATTCGATATAATCAAATCCACTTGTCGATTTAACAGTTCAGAATAAGTTTGAAAGCCAAAAGATATGCGGATAGTGTGACCGTACGGTCCTACGTCAACTATGACGTAGCAAACGGTCTGCATAAGTCAGTCATGGTATTTAAATTAGTATTAGATTATTATTCACCAAAACATAATTATTTTAAATACTACGATTGTCCTTGTTGTGCTGAACTCATGCTTCAAGAACATATTCGATTTGAAAAGGCGTATCTTTAGAGTAACCCAAAAGAGTTTCGGCCTTATTGTTTTCTGTATAAGAGCGAAACTCTAATGAGCTATTCTAAACAAATACGCACTTTTTGTTTTCCATCATCGTATTTCTGTTATAACCACCTTACCTGGGAATCGAACCCCTTGAGACTTCTTGTTTCCCAGGCAAAACTAGAACTAGTGGAATTTATATTATTTTTTGTGTTCCAGGTTCGTAATGTTCAATCAATATCGAATACCGCGTGTGAATCTGCTGAACAGAACGGCAGATGTGACAGAGGATGGGACATACGAGAGCTCCTTCTCCGAGCCATCCAAGATACTCGGGGCGGCGCTGGAGAACTTATCAGCAGGTAACCATGCCATTTTAAGAGTTCTTCATAATTTTGTTGAAGATCTGTATTCAAGAAAAGCAAGTATACGAAAAATTACAATATTGTTCGTACACTTGCTTTTACTTATATAAGGTCACTATGTAGAATTCTACTAATATTGTAAATGTGAAAATTTGCTCGAAGCTCGTGTTCCTGTACGCAAAAACTATTAGACCGATCTGGATAAAATTTGGCATAGAGATAGATTATAGTTAGTAATATATCATAAGCTATGCTTTATCACTGCCGCGCGAGCGACACGCTAGTTGTAAATAATTGAAAAAAAAACATTTACTCAATTACATACCTTAATTATTTCTTTCGTGTTGCATCTTAATTAAGCATTAAGCTTAATTGTTGCATTTTAATCTCTATGAGTCTGTCTAACCTACGACTATAAGATACCGCATGTCGCGAACTTTTTCTTCCATAACTTTAGACCAATGAATCTTATATTAGGTCGTCTCGCATATTTATCCCATGTTTTGTTTCAATTTATTATCTATCTCATAACTTCTAACCAGTAGAATAACTGACGTGTTCAACCACGTTAATTGTTATTTTTAATCCCATCTTAGTATATTTTGTAGAGGTTCTGTACTAAGGAATGATTTAAGTAATCATTAATGGCTCCGAGTCGGGAATGAATGATGGTGGTATGTATGTTTTGGTGTCAGGCCGCATCGGTATCATGCAGGAGAGCTGCCACTCGATATCGAGCGTGGTGGCCATAGCGGTGCGGTATGCCGCCACCCGCAGGCAGTTTGGGGAGCGAGACAAGGAGATACCGCTACTAGAGTACGAGTTACACGTGAGTACATTACTACCGTAAAATACTAGCGGTTTGGACGTTGGTTTTGGACGCGGTATCCTGCGTTCAAATCCTGTGGCGCGCATGTCTACTTTTCAATGTTATGTGCGTATAAAAAGTTGATTATCATTTGCTACGTGAACAAAAACGTGTTGATCTGCAGTCCTGACAGTTCTTTATAAAGTTCTTATAGGTGGCTCTTACCTGGCGTGGAGACCCGACCACAGTGGTGGGATAGTTATGGGGTGCCCTGATGACATGGCACGATGATTACTCTTTTTAATGCAATAAACAAAACTAGAGATTTCGGCATGTGATGGAATTTCAACCGTAAATCAGTATATCATAGGTTTGTTTTTTCATTGCCAGTACTAAAATAAACAAACGAAAATTTGCGTGTCAAAAGTATGGTAGTGTGCGTAATGGCGTTGTTTACTGATTATATTTTCGAACGCATTATTATATAAAGCACTCCTTCTCCATAGAATATTAAATTTTGTGAAATTTTATAGTCCTCCGTTCTCGTAAAATTCGTAAAAACAATCGTACGAAATTTATACCTTGCATAGAGATATAGATAAAGTGAAGTGATATTTATATTGAAATATTTCATATCCGTGACGGATATCCGCTAAGGATAAGTATCCGCTGTGTCCCGTGTATTTCGAGGGTAGAAAGAGGAGAGGAAATATCGGGCGATACGCTCGATATCGGTTGCTAAGCAACGATTGTTTACAAACATTCTCTACGCTCTTCAAATTGTCCTTTTTAAATTATATTACAAGTATACCGAGAAACTGATATGATTAATATATTTTCTTTCAGCAATGGCGTCTGTTCGGATACGTTGCTGCGGCGGTAGTTTTTCGATTGTACATAGAGAATTTAAGTCACACATATCTGGGCATTGTAGAAAAATCACACGCTGGACTACGGGTGGATAATTTGGTAAGTATTGCTAACATATATATATCAACACGCTATAGTATGTTCTAGAAATTTTGTCTTATCAGACCTTTAAGCCAAATCTCTTTTCTCTTGGCATTTAATGCGGAAAAACACTATTTTTTTCTGGACATGTCGTTCCCATGCATTTAAATAAGTAAATATTTCAGGACAACTCACACACGGCCATCTGAACGCAAACTAAGCATTAGTACTATGGTATTCAGACAACTGATAAACATACATACATATATCTTTTAAATAAATACATATATAGATATTTACACACAGAACAAACATTCCTGTTCGTCACAGAAAAGTTTGTACCTGGGTAAGAATCGAACCCACGACCATCGGTATAGAACTCAGTACAGCCACTAGACCAACCGGCCTGTCAAATTTTGAACAAGCGTTTGGCGTGAACGCTAACAAAAAGTAAATTGGCTTGGGGCCTAGGATAAACTGACATCAAGCTTGTATGGAAAAAATTCCAGATCGAATTTGTATCGAGTGTAGTTATCGATGTAGCCATTTCAATCAATCTTTACACAGATAAAGATTGTGACCAGTAGTTTTAATGATAATAAATGAGTCTTGTACAACGAAAACGTAATAGATAACATCGTATCAATACCCTACACATGTTAACAGATATGTCATTTTTGACAAATTATGAAGATTTCTTTCATTAATCTGTCTGCTACGAAACTATTTCGTATCGAATATTTTGGTACCGTATCGATGAGTACTGTTAATTTATCGATAAAAACGATATCGATAAAATCGATAAAAAAATATTTATCTGTCAAATAAATATCGTCCATCGGGAGTTGAACCCAGGACCCCTTCCCAGCCAGGACAGCAAAAAGGAGGAAAAATATTTCATCATTAGTAAGTTTATGATTTTAAAGGATTAACTGTAAACTCAAGTATTAAAATGTATCAAGTGTAGGTGTTCAGAAGTATATGTTAATCAAGGGACTACCCGCGACTTTGGCCGCGTGGTTTGTTGATGACAAGTCTGTGTTATACTATAATCTATCCCTGTTTGAAATTTCATTTAGATCTGTTCAGTAGTTTTTGCGTGAAGGAGTAACAAACATCCATCCGTCGTGCTATTTAACGTATTAGTAGGGTATTTCGTAATGTGTTTTGAGACAAAGGTATTTAACCCATGAAGATTTTTTACTGTTCACTCCTCTCGCGATCTCTCTTTATTTCTCCTCTGGTTTAGTTTATGCAAATAATAAATAAGTCGTTTTTAAACCCGCTAGTGGATATAATTCAAAAGCGGTTCCGTGGTTTGGAAGCAGGTTTAGTCTTAGGTCTCGGATGTTATCGTTAGGTATAAATCGTTAGGTATAAACCGTCGTCTTCGGGTGGCAATAAAAACTTCTGCCACTTTTGTTGGACTAGTGGTCTTAGTGGGTTAGTACCCTGGAGGGTGCGGCCCCTTATTCTTTCCACTCTGCTAAATTACCGTTGGAGCAGGGTGTTGGAGAATGCTCTAGGATAGGAATGCTTTTCAGTAGAAGAGACCCGAATAATGACCGCTCCGGTCACCCGTCCTAAGGCTTTCCATTCCTGAGAACGGTACGTGAAAGAAAATCCTTCGATAGATCGTTAGTCGGTCGATATATTGGTCGTTCGACGACCTAGTATAAATGTGAGTAATAAATGACACACCTGTAGATAAGTAGAAAATATCTAATAGATTTGCGAATTTTTCGGCATTGTTTTATGACGTAGAGTCAATGGTATGTCTATTGTATCAGTTCTTTCTAATAATCTATCCATTCTCAATCATAGGAGAGGGCTGAAGACTGGAAGCTTCGAAGAGAAGTAGGTTCTTTTTTGTGTCTTATAACGGTTCCACTGTCTATGTTCCGAGGAATAATTACAGATATTATATATATATATACTATATAATTACGTCTGCAGTTTTAAATTATAAGTTAATTGAAATTAACTACAATTATAAGTAAGAAATAATGATAAGGATACAAAATTTTGAATTTTAATCAGACAGTTAATTGTATACAAATACAATATAATATAAGTGCATACAAATTATTAAATTTTGCAAAGACAATGTGTCATTAACAAGTAAAGATAACTAAATATTTAGAAGTATATATATTTATATTCATATACATATATATTTATTTGTATCTGTGTTCTTACTATACAGTTCTAAATATTTAGTTTTGGTAATGGCATATTGACTTTGCACAATTTAATATTTTGTATGTACCTGACAACAGTTTTTAGAATATATTTTATATCCATTCTCTGAATTATTTCCCTGGATGTTTCTTTATTTGGAAATTACTTCAGACAGTATATTAAAATAAGCAGTTTATTACTGTGTTTGTGTACCTGCATTTGCATTTTAATTGCATCTTCTTAGAGAATATTTCAATACAATGTTATAATAATGCAATGGATAATTGAGAAGGCTTAAAAGGACAAAGCTGTAGCTTGATTGAAGCTTGACTATATGACTCAGTGTTAGTGGGAGTGATAGTGCCTTAGTGAATAACAGAAAAGAAGAACAATGTGTCTATACCTTTAGATTTAAGAAGTTTAGGGTTAGTAAACACTGTCTTTATTGTAGTGTATTGCAGCAGTTTAAGTGAACATTAAATAACTTATTAGTCTTTGATATTAGAATAGCTTCCACCCGCGACTTCGTCCGCGTGGACTAAAAAACGTTCAATTTTACAGTTAAAACCCCATTTACAAATACAAACAATGTGACAAATGAAAAACCACTCCACAGATTTTGTGTAAACTTCACATAAACCATCTACTAAATAGTCCGAAAAAAGCCTAAACATTTGTTTTGGATATGTGAGCCCGTCCTTATAGATAATGAGATATTATTTAAAAGTATTAATTTATGTACATACATACAAAAAAGACCGTGAAGATTGTGAGGTCTGATGATTAAAAACCTTTTGTCTGCAAAATAAGGAAATACAAAATGTTATCTGAAATTTATAAGGAACAAAAAATATTTAAAAAATATTTTGCACATTTAAACACGAATAAACCATTTAATGTTTGAAAAATACTAATTAACTTTTTTCATTTAATTCTAGCATGGCGTGGCACCGGTAATGTTATGAAATTTATTGAATTTAAATTAACACTGTAGAGTAAATTAACAATGTATAGTAAAATTAAGAATTAACAAATGGGACGCTAACATATTAACCATTATTTTTATATAAATGTTAATTCTTTTCAATCGATTTTAATTATCGATAGAACGGAGTGTATGCATAGACTTTTGTCTATGACGTACTTCTGTACCAGTACTTCGTATGTTTTGTTTTGGCATCTGGTCTTTTGTCGATTGATAACCAAGATGTCAACTAAATAAACGCAAATTACTGAAATTGTCAATTTAACATAACATAATACAAATCACTTGATAAAATTTCAAGAACGGGTTTTGTCTGCCAAATAATTTAATGTTCATATATTTTGTTTACTCTACAACAAGAAGTAACAGCGACTCTGGCGCAGAATATGTATTTACGATAGGTTGTAGAATTGTTTAACCAAATAATTTGGATTGCGTTATTTTAATAATAAGATATTTTTAAATTAACACGTATGAAATCGGAACAGCCATTTCTGAGATAAAAATTTCAAAGGATTTCCATATACAATGTCTTAGTGCGCTGTAATGTAAAGACTTATGGGTTATAGAGATCAACCACAGTTGAAAAAAAAATTATCAATAATATAGACTACTCCTGAAATATTTTTCTATGTAATGTTTCTATCTAACCACTCTTTAGTCGCAATTATTTGCAATTAAATTATATTTGGTTGTCTAAGGAACATGTCTTATAACAAACTATCGTCCGAACAAGTGGAACAGGTCTAGCAACTTCGAAAATGTAGAAATTATATCCATAAACTATAGGATTGAAAGACAGAATTTTCACCTACATAATTTTGGAGTGAGTCAAAATGATGAAGGTGCAATTTTTTTTATATAATAAACGCATATAAGATATAAGGGTGTATGTCGTTTACAGAAATCTAAAGTTATTTTTATTTAAATTGAGTCGGCGAGTCTTGCCAATTATTGATCGATGAGAAGAAAACAATGGAACTACATAATATAGTAATAAATATTGATGGTTGGTTTGTTTCCGCAATACAGAGTGAAGCGGTTTCAGAGATCCACGCGATGGTGTCGTGCAGCAAGCCGTTGCTGACCTGGACGGTGCTGGAGGCGGCGCAGCAGTGCCGCGAGGCGTGCGGCGGACACGGATATCTTAAGGTATCTATCATGTCCCACTGGCGGGCTCGCGTCTCTTCCCAAAATGTGAGATATTGGCCATAGGCTTGTTCAAATGCACTTGTGAACATACATACATATGTTTTTTATAATCTACCAACGTTTCGGAAACGTCCTTTAATGAGAAGAAGAAACGGCGAAAGAAACTCCTCAGCACATTTCACATGACTTTGAGAACTTTTTAGAGAACTTTCGGGTGCTCAGGTTTCCTCACCATCTTTTTCATCACAAAACTGAACCACACCTGACACACATATTTAAAAAATAAGTTCGCCCAAAGTCTGATTAACTAGGTTTCTATAATGAGTCCGATCATATTACTCGTTCATAAGTAAAAATAAAATATTAATTAGTATAACCGAACACACATCACGTTGTATATTTTTCCGAAAATCCATTCAAATAAAAAAAAATAAAAAACCAAAAGTTGCAAATCAAAACATGTTTCAGTGCGCGAACCTGGGCGACATCAGAAGCAACCACGAGCCAACGGTGACGTACGAGGGCGACAACAACGTGTTGTCGCAGCAGGCCGGCAACTGGTTGCTGCGGCAGTACGAGGCGGCTATGTCCGGCAACTCGGTGGACTCGCCGCTCGGGACAGTGTCCTTCCTCAAGGACTACAAGAAGATCGCCAGTTCTACGTTCAATTGTACGAGCACGAAGGAGTTGAAGACGCCACAGTGTGAGTGTTAAGAAGACGATTTAAGTTTGAACGTGAACGTTAAAGAATAAATGATGCACTCAGAGATGTTAATGGTGACTTAAATCACTCATTAGTATACATAATGAACTAAATTATCGACTGTGAGAGTGACAGTCAGTTGGTATGGTAAGAACCGTCATTTATAGTGTATTTCGAGTGCAATGAAAAATGTATGCTTCAGAAGTTTGCATTTTTAGTGAATTTTGAATAGTGATAGTCTTATACGTGCTTTTGTACTGTCTTTCAAGTGTTATAATAAACCGTTATAAATAAAGTAATAATCTTCTTAAGCTTATTCTATGCCCGGTTATGGCAAACATTTATGTGACAGATGCATGTTTGTTGTTGGGTCATATGTGGTTGGGTCATTTGTATTTTTCCTGCTACAGTTTCTGTATATTATTGGACACTGTAGAGAGATTTGTTTATAGATAGAGTATGGTATTGATACCGATCCACAGTAATTTTTATACTATATCTAAAGCAGTCAATTTTAAAGAATGATTTCTTTCGTTCCAGTTGTGATGTCCACATACAAATGGCTTTTATGCTGGCTTCTGAAGCACACACACGAGAAATATGAAGCAGAGATCAGCAAGGGTCTCACCAAAGTCCAGGCAAAGAACCGGTCTCAAGTGTACCGATGGAAGACACTCACAAAGGCCTACGCTGAATATCTCTCGCTCATGTTCTGCCTGGACTCCACAAGAAAGAAAGAGATGGAACTACAGCCAGTGTTGACCAAGTTGTTCTGCTTGTACGGGCTCTGGTCTCTGGACAAGCATCTGGTGGAGTTGTACCAGGGAGGGTTCTCGTCTGGTGATGGTCTCGCCAGGTTGCTGAGGGAAGCTGTACTGGAGCTGTGCGGAGAGATGAAGAGTGAAGTGGTCAGCGTGGTGGATGCTCTCGCGCCAACTGACTTTGTGCTCAATTCCGTATTAGGCAGGAGTGATGGAAAGGTTAGTTTGTTCTATAGTTATTGTATGTACAAAATTGTTGTGTGTATGTGAGGATGTTGTACGTGTAGTATGTATGTATATTGTATGGATGTATGTTGTATGGATGTATGTTGCATGTATGTGTTGTATGTCTGTTATATATATAGTATTGTATGTACAAAATTCACAAAGCTCGTTGTGGGAAGTCTATGTCCAACAGTGGAAGGTTCGATATCTCCTATTTATAAGGGCCATAGTGCAAAATCATAGTGCATTAGATGTATTTAAGAAGCATATTAAATCATGATTAATGAAGAATGGGTATTATAGTGTTAATGAATATAATGACTAGGATGCATGGACATAATTGACATCCGCAACCGGTTCCATTCAAGCTTGATTCTATATGTTTTGTAATTGGTGATGGTGTTATTCTCAAAAGATGTGCCGAGGAGTTTCTTTCGCCTTTTCTTCTCCTCTTTATTATGGCACCTTTCCAGAACGGTGGTAGATTTAAAAAAAATTACGTTACGTTATTTTTCAATGCAGGCTCTCAGAGTTTCAAATGGATATATTCTATATATGCTACAACTGAAGCTTAAGAAACTTTGCACACTTACTATGACACGTATTTACTTTATTTCAGTGTGATGTCCTTAGCTATTGTAACAGGAAGCGTTTAATATAAAAAGTCAAAAATTCACAAACTGTTGCACTGGCCTACATATGTAGGAGCTGTCGTGCTGATGGATGGAGTCATGGATGAATTACATTTCAGAAAGACAGTATTTAGTAGTACACTCATATATAGTTGCGATGCCACTAGTGGCCCGTCCCGGTTTCGTTCCCTCACATTGTTCGTAAAATTATTTTTAGGATACATCAACTTACGTGTATTATGTATTGCAGCTATATCAAAACCTTCAAAAGGCGTTCTTCAGCCACCCAGGAGTGTTCGAGCGAGCGAGCTGGTGGCGTGACGTAGTACCCGCTTGTAAGTTGTAACATTCTACTGTAACTGGAGCCCTGAATTTTGACCATCCTGTCACCATCCAACCTAATATGGAGGCCTACTGAAACTGCGAAACTGGTCCTGCAGAAACTGACAGGGGAAATGAAACCAAATAAATGATATACCAATGTTTAGTGCCAGACATAATTAAGGACTTTGCATCAACAAATGTGTTGAACTATGAACTCTATCCCGTGTTACTTATAGTTGAATTTCCCATCCTGTGTTACTTATTGCTATCCCTTGTCCCTTAATATGAATTTTCATACAATGGTTAGATGGGAACTATGAACACATATCGGCGACGGAAAACAGTAACGACGTAACTCTTCATTTTATTTATTTAAGTCTTTATTGTATTTACATAAGTCGTACAATGGGTGAGCTTAATGCCCAGTGGTATTCTCTACTAGCTAATCCGGTGTTAGAAAAAGAATATGCAAGGTAGGTGACTTCATAGAGTAACGTAAGAGTTATGTCCTTTGCCAAAATAATAAGGGCGCAATTCTTATAAATTATTCTAAAATGTTACATGTTACTAAAAGCCCTTGTTTTCTGTCATCGATATGTATTTACAGTTGTATACATCTAAATAAAATTCAACATATGTAGTGCATATTTCAATAAAATAGGTGTAAATTTTATGAAATGTTCGGACAGATGTGGAACCTATTGAACTAATCAACTGTATACAGTGAAATGTGTCATATTTTATTACTCCTCCAGTCTCCACTTGCACTGAACCATGTTGCCACTGTACTTGATCAATATGTTGCTGTAAATAAAATGTAATGTTACCAGAATAGCCAAATAATATATATCACCCGTCCAAACTTGAAAAAATGTATGTAAATACTAAATTCTTTAGTCTATGGCACTGGTTTCTTTATTATACTTAATTTTCAGTAGGATACAGGATATTAATCAATGTGAATAAATTAAAATGCCATACTGAACTGAAATCATTTAAATATGAGCCTTATGTTACGGTTCTTTAATGTTAATATTTGGTCAGATCACAGATGGCCATAGGCATATAGAATAGACAAAATCTCAGGCCATATTGAAATTATACATAAAACATATATTTCAATGCTCACCACTATTTTAAAGTTGGTATATACATTAGTCATACATTTACAATGTTCAAAGCAATAAATAACATTGGTCGTAATTTAGCAATAATTAAGGTTTCAACGGGGCTCTTATTACGTCTAAGAATAGTAAATTGCGTAGATGTCATTATTTTATGGTGAAAAGTTATATCGGTTACTTAATAAGTTTAAAAAAACAACTACTATATGAAGTTTGAATAGAATTTTTATTTTTATGAAGACACCAAAATGTACCCACTTTGGGTATACTTTAGGTAGATACATTGAAACTTTTATTGCCTGTACAGAAATGAAAATATATTCATTACTTTTAAAAATAAAAATACTTTAGGTATTATAAATTTTATCATCAACATATCGGTAACAGTAGGTGGTCCTATTGATAGAGGCGACAGAAACGTCTTATGTATTTTAATGATGTACAAAACAACTGTAGACAAATAAATCATAAGAATCGTATTCCTTAGCGTTAGAGTTGAAAATAGAAGATACAGTGGAACCGCGGTAATCCGAACCAGGTCCAATCCGGCGTACCTTACAACTATCAACGTGTATTTTAATATGTAAAGCACTCTTATTCAAAAAAGTGGGGCATACTTCGATAATACGACATCGCTCAGCAAAACGTTTGTCGGATTACCGCGTTTCGACATACTGAAGTCGATTCCTATGGCTGAGTACAATGTACGGACACAAATAGGTTGTAAGTGTCGAAAGAGATTTTTCGAATAGTGTTACCTTGAATAAGTATTAATGTTTTTTTTAGTTACATTTATTTTTATGTCATATTTAGTAGAAATCTGTAGACTTTTTAGCAATCGAGTTATTTGCGGGCAAGGAAAATACCCATACTAATAAAACGCAGTGTATTTTGAATGCATCGACTACATTATCTACTAGACTCTAGGGCTATATGTTACCGACAACACATTAGATGAAAAGATCTTATGTTACACCTTATCGAAGGATTGTTCTAGCATTGTCAAAGAATTGTCTTATTTTGTTATCTTTTGTAATTCATTTTATTGTTGACTAGCCTCCGCCCGCGGCTTCGTCCGCGTGGAATAGTTACTTTGGACTAACGCTAACTTTAACCCGCGACTTTGTTCCTGTCGTACGTGATTTTTGCGAAACTTTACGTTTACGCAGCGCATGCAACGGAAGCTCTCAATAGGAAAAAAACCCGATTTTGAAATATTCTTCCTTGGTGCTCCGCTCCTATTGGTCTTAACGTGATGATATATAGCCTATAGCTTTCCTCGATAAATGAGCTATCTAACACTGAAAGAAATTTCCAAATCGGACTAGTAGTTCCTGAGATTAGCACATTCAAACAAACAAACTCTTCAGCTTTATAATATTAATGTAGATATGAATAACTTAATGATATAAAGTTGGATATGAAATATTAGCTTTCTGCACTCCTCCATATGAACTGTGCTAAATTTACTTGTCCGTTTACGTAATATTCATAAAAATGTTGCTTCACGTTTCAACTTGACAGGCCGGTTGGTCTAGTGGTTAGTGAACCTGACTACTACACCGGAGGTCGTGGGTTCGATTCCCACCCAG
>DWJZ01006603.1:0-12878 GCA_018249125.1 Asbolis capucinus
CCTGCGCTCCCGCTCAATGTCGGTATTATCAACCAGATCTTCTGCAACCCAGTGACCCGAATACTTATACTGATGTACTCTCTTCAAAGGGGAGCCGCAGAGAAGTAACGGAGGCGGTTTCACGGAAGTTGTTTTGCCCGCCTTCAAACATCATCTCACTTTTACTCACATTATATCCTACTCCACGAGCACGGGCGTAGTTCTCACAGATGTGAAGCTGTTGACGCATAGCTCTGATGGAGGGGCTCAGCAGTACCATGTCATCGGCAAAATTATATTATTTAAAGACACGCCGCCAACAGAACACCGAACCTTGTTGTTCCTTAGCTCCCCTATCAGCCGGTTGATATACAAGTTGAACAAACGGGGTGAAGTCTAACCGCCTGCCTCACCCCGCATTCCAACCTATACACATCCGAGTATGCACCAGCCTACTTCACCACACATAACAAAAGTTATTGACTGTACCAGTACCTTAACAGTGCTATAGTGTCGTTAGGTACATTGGTTTCATCCTCAAGCTTCCGCCATAGAACATTATATGATACCAGATCGAAGGCCTTAGAAAGATCTAGATAAAAGGCTACGGCTGGTGTCTCCCTATCGGTGTAATACTGGACGGTCTGCTTCAAAAACAGGATAGCATTCTCAGTTAAAAAGACCAGGTCTAAATCCAAATTGGGAGTCATGAACATGTATGAGCCTGTCCAGGTGTTTGTCAATCAGACTACCCAGTACTTTAGCGATGACATTAGCTAATGACATGGGTCTATAGTTTGATAGATCAGACAGATCACCTATTCTGATTTTTACAATAGTAACAACCACAGTATACATCAGTTCATCAGGCACCAGGCATCAGGCAGTTCATCAGATGGCAGTGACTAAAACACAAACTAAAAAATAATGCAAGTACTAGAGGGAAGTGGTCGCCAGCATTTTTAAGATGTTCAATACTTAGGTTGTCATGTCATTTCAGCGGCAGAAAAACGAATACTAACGTCCCCGTCAGTAACTCAGCATCCAAGATGGGAGTACTAAAGTATTTATTTGCTGGTTCCACTTTTAAATGTCGCTATTCCAGCGACATTTTGCCACTTCATAATGCTCGTGGACGCCAGCGACGCTCGCGGGACATTTCAGTTTTAAGTTTAACTTATTGGTTTCTTTTCAGAACTTGCCAGAGTGTTTACTAGAATAATGTTGTGCAATCATATCTAGCCTGATCTGTTTTTCATTATCTTGACTTAGCTTTTAAAAACCAGTCGTGTTCGACCACATATCGGCATAATCCGGACCCTTAGTGGGCTTTGATAAGCTAAGCGAGCCACCCTGTGAGCGCTGCCGACGTGTTTATTCCATCTCGTTATTGGCTTATATTTTTTGCGTAAAGGACTTGCATTACTCATCTCAGCAGCAGGACTAAGTGTATATACGATATTTCTGTATATATCATTGATTATTATTTTATGTCCTTCTACAGAACAAAATTTCCCAGCACAGTTAAAATCCTCAGGTAAAACTATTTGACTCGGTTCTGAGTGACACAAGACCAGTTTTAACCTTCTTAATATTACAAATGCGAGAACATCTCTGGTTGTCTGTTACACTTTCTTCCTAAACTAAAATTGATACAGAGACGACCAAAACTTGAAAAAAGAAACACAGGCTTCTCTTTATCTCGAAAAATGGTTTGAAGGGGTTTGCACAGGGAATAAAATTTTGTATGGAAAATTGTCCATTGTCAAAGATTTAGCTATAAAACATTTATAACACATTTTTCAAATCCAACATTTGGGATTTGCTAATGCTACGGCACTTTATTGAAGCATAGCCCAGCGGCTTGTTTCGATTGTGTAATGTCGATCGGTGACCACTAGTGGCAAAATGATAAAATAGCAATCGTGAAAGCTGAAGGTCTTCAGACGGCATAAAAATGCCGACACTTGGATTGAGCACTAACATGTCGCCTCTCCAACAATCCGCATTAGAGCAACATGGTGAAGTATGGCTCTCAGTAACGAGTAAAGACCAAGACCGAGCCAAGTATGGTTTGAAGCCACGACTCACCTAGCGAGAAGTTATCCCAGCACACCGAGCAGGCTGTGTTGGCGGCGGCCTGCTCCTCAGTGACAGGCTCGTCGAGCAGCGCGGCGAGCCGTTCGCGCGGCATCGGTGGTGGACCCGCGTACTCTAACTGCCCGAGTAGCTGCGTCACCACTGCGTCCAGACCTGGACAATAAAGAATATCATTATTATGAACACTCAGGAGGCGCTGCCTTGACAACTGCAGATTGATTAAATTCGCAAGCTTTCGGGTCGAACTCAACAGGTCTGCAGATTTTTGCAGTTTAACTTCCTGGAAGCAAGTGATAAACTAAAGCATCGTTAATACATGCATCATTATAAATAAACCGATATAAGCGGAGCCAGGCAGGTCACAATTTGCAACTAATAAAACAAACTCCTTGGCGTTACTGCCTTACCAGAACTATTATCTAACAGTGTCTGGGAGCGACTTCTTACCATTCTCGACACCGAATCGACCAAAGTACTAAATAGGCACATACTGCGCGTTCGTCGCTGAACCTGCGAAATCCTATACGCCAGCGCCACCTGCTGATTACGTAATCAAATTACGTATTACATTAGTAAAATTTGCAATGAATACTACTAACAAATACCTTCCAGGTCACATGTCCGGTTCATAATACTCCTATTTCATATAGAAATTTATGTTTGACAACCCACCTGATGGTTGACCAATCCGTAGTTGGCCAGCGTGGTGGACTATGGCAGTACCCCTCACATTGTGAGAGGAGACCGAAGCCCAATAGTGGGACAGTCACGGGTTATTGTTCTTTTGAGAACTTCCAAAACGTACGTAGACTGTTTTAAGTCCTACCTTCGCCTCCGAAGACGTAGTCACCTGGAGCTCCGACAAAGACGAAGGGTGCTCCGGCAGTAACCGCGCCGGTGCCGGGGCGCGGGCCCCCTATCATCCAAACCAGCTCCTCCATCAGTGTGTTTCTCCTCGGAGCGCCCTCCGCGGGCTGTGGTGCGGCACCGCCACCGCTGCCGCCATTTCTGTTACTGTAATATTCCGGAGAATTATAAGTTATGACATCGGCGTATTAAAGACATACTGCATGTACAATACAGTAAAATTAAAATTACTCTCACACTTCATTTGACCTGAATAAATCGAGGGGAGTTACATTCGAAGAAAATATTATATTATTTAACAAGTGTTTGTAGAGACTGAAAAGTTTCATACACGTAAAGACTAAACTCAATTCAATTACCAGTTTTGTTGCAGCATTACATTAAATCTGTTCTATACTTGGTGCAACTTGGAATCATATAAAAACATTTGTAGGGTTGACACCAACATACATTAATTAGGTTTTTTCCACTAAAGTAGTTATTTATATTTTTGATAATTATTTATTAAACTTAGTCAATACTTAGTATATCAAAGGACAACTATAAACAACAAATAAATATAGACCAGTCATACAAAAAAATTGCAAAACACAACATCATTCATACTCTTACTTACTCATAAAAATTCGTACTCTGACATCGTTAATTTCATGAAGGAGTTAACAACCTTTCAACCTATTGAAGTATTTTGTCTCATACTTTTATAATTGAAAGGTCATTCTTCTTTTGCATTCCATATACCATTTTGCCATCATTTTCAATCATCAGCTTAATTGTAATTTCAATAATTAAGGCATTAACGTGTTTTTTTTTCCTCTTCACAGGCACAGGTATTTTGCACTCGTCACGCTTAAATTCTTTATCTTTTCTTGCGCTGTCGATTTTAAAACTTCTTTTGCTTAGGCTACATTTTTTAATTCTAAATTATTAAAACGTGTTTTCGGTTTTTTTACATCGCATTTTTTCTTCAATTCTCCGAGTTTAATGTCAAATGAAAGAAACTTAACTGAATTATCTAGAAAAATTCCATCAAAACGAAGCTTACGCAATTTTTTAGATATTTAGCCGTTTCCAAAAACTGTGAAAAATTAAGTCAATGTCATCTATCCAAGCTAGAAGTCCATCTTAGTAAATTTCAAAGTCTACAATAAATATGATGCTTTGAAGACCGACATTGAACAGTACTACGACCTCGCGCGCGCGCTCGGTGTTTACCTGCCGGCCAGCCGCAAAGCAGCAAACGGGCTCGACAGTTCGACGGTGAGCTCTTGTGACGGACGCAAGCAAGGACACAAGAAGCGAGTGAAGTTACCTACCGTTGAATTACCTACATTTTCTGGCAACTATCAAAACTGGCTCGAATTTAAAAACATATTTATTTCTCTCGTGCATTATGATGACGAAATGGATAATACAGATAAATTGCATTATTTACGCGCTTCTCTTAAAGATAATGGTTTGTTGGTTATAGACAATATAGATTTTAAAAGCAAAAATTATAAAGTAGCTTGGGAATTATTGTGCCAGAGATACGACAATAAACGCTTAAAAAAAAAAAAAAATATAATCTTGTGCAAGCTCGTTTTTCAATCGAATCTTTTGATAAAGAGTCGAGCATAATTGATGAAAAAAAATTAAGAACTTTACGTTCAGAACCAGTGGATCATTGGCTTGTAGACACATTAATTATTCACATAATGCCTGGTAAATTGGACAACACTACCAAAACGACAGTGGGAGGATAACAGGAACACTGTCGGATTCACCTAATTTAACCTATTTTTTAACATTTCTCAGTAATTGTGCTGACTTATTAGAAACTATGGAGGAAGCTCAATCGACAAAAATAAAAGCAGACACCACTATTGTAAGCAAATCTAAAAACTTCATTGCTACAAGTAAGAATCCGTCTTGTCCTATGTGCAAACAGCATCATTTTTTGTTTAGTTGTCCCAATTTTACAAAATTATATGTCCGTGAACGCATTGTTAAAGCTAAGGAGTCCAATGTCTGCACTAATTGTTTTCGCCCAGGCCACAAAAAACTCTCATGCCGCCTTAGTTGTTGTAAATATTGCAAAGTAAAGTACAACACTTTGTTGCACATTGAGGAATCACAGTCAGAGCCCCAAGACCATAATGTTGTCTTATCTGCGAATCATTCTTACTCCAATTTTGTATTGCTTTCCGCAGCGATGGTGAAGGTGCTGGATGCCAGCGGAGAGCCGCACAATGCCAGAATTCTCTTGGACAACGCTAGTACGGCGAACTTCGTATCCAAAGACCTTTCACGCAAGTTGAACATACCAACTCATACTTCAAATTCAAGGGTGATACCTCACAATCATGCTCATTTAGCTTCGAGTCTTCTATCAGTGGCTATAGGATGAACATTGACTATTGCATTTTACCAGAAATCACCTCTTCGATATAAAAAATTAAAATTTTCAATATGGTATTCGTCTTGCTGATCCCAACTTCAATAGTCCGTCATCCATTGATATTTCAGTAGGAGCGGAATTTTTTTGGAACATTGTAGGCGCGAATAAAATTCATTTAGGTAAAAATAAACCTACTCGTATAGAATCAAAATTAGGTTGACTATTATCAGGTGTTATAGAAAATAATAACAATACATCACCTGTATGTATGTTTGCTCAAAGTGAAAATACTTGTACAGATTTAAGTCGTTTCTGGGAGCTCGATAAAATTCCTACAAAGCATGAATTTACTTCGGAGGAACGGGCATGTGAGGACAACTTCGTGAATTCTACTAAACGTAATTCTAATGGTCAGTTTGTTGTAACTATACCTTTGAAGGAACAGCCCAAGGTCTTGGGTGGTTCTTTTCAAACAGCTAAAAATTGATTTTTATGTTTAGAACGCCGCTTAGAACGTTACGCAAATTTTAAGATGGAAGATGGATTTCATGGAAGAGTACATTTCTCTCGGACACATGACTCCTGTACAGATACCTGTGCCACATACACATTATTACTTATCTCATCACGGTGTTTTGAAAGAGTCAAGCGCCACCACAAAATTAAGAGTCATTTTTGACGGGTCCGCTGTCCCAACTAGTAAATCTTTTAACGACATCCAAATGATCGGACTGACAATTCAAGATGATTTGCTTTCTATACTACCTCGGTTACGTCAGCATAAATATATTGTCACAGCTGACATTGGAAATGTGTATCGAATTGTTTGCACAGCACAAGATCAGCATCGTTTACAGTTAGTTTTGTCGCGATCCGACTCAACTCAACCACTTCAAACGTACTCACTGAACACAGTCACATGTGGCACCGCTTCAGCTCCTTTTTTAGCTACGAGGTGTCTAGTTCAGTTAGGTTAATGTTCCGACACTAACACAAAACAATTTATACTACACGACTTTGACGTAGATGATTTTCTTTCTGGTACTTCAACAATTAAAGAAACAATAGATTTATGTAAAAATGTAACTTCGGTTTTAACATCAGCACAGTTCAATTTAAGAAAGTGGCACTCTAATTCAACTGATATTTTAAAAGCTATTTCGATAAATACATATCAATCTGGCTTCGTTGATCTCAGTCACAACAATGAGTTATCTAAAACATTAGGCTTCATTTGGAAATGTTCTACACATACATTTTCATTTACTATTCATTGAATTAACAACACAAATGTTACAACGCGTCATATTTTATCAACTATCGCCCAAATTTTTGACCCTCTTGGCCTTGTTGTACCTTGTATAGTCGAGCCTAAGATTATTATGCAACAGCTGTGGGCAAATAAATGTTCGTCGGATCAATGTGTTCCAAATTATTTAAAAAATAGTTGGTCTAATTTTCAACATACACTGACACTTCCCAATAAGTTACGGCGGCCCGCGGCACCCCGCGCCGCCCCCCTCACCGGCCAGCAGTGGGAAGCTCAGTTCACAGTGCACCGACCGACAGTGCCCATCACAATCACATAACAGACGCACGTCAATTTTACGTATTCAGTTTCCGGTGCAATATACGAATTATACAGTCCACACGCATTTTACTGTGTCTAGTTACCCTTACTACATTAGCTAAGGACTTGGCCCAAATAATATTTTATTTTAGTTTTAATACTTTATGCATTTGTCACCAAGCAAATAGCATGCTTCACAAGTAAAAGTCTTTAAAAATGTAATAGGTTTTAATAATATCAACTGATAAAACAACAAAAAGTTTAATTCCCCTGTTTGTCACAGGTTGCTAGGCAACGGATTGTTAATAAATATTCCAGATCGAATTTGCACCGAGTACAGATGCTTATTTGATATCCGTCGTCGCAAAATAAAACAATTGATTTTCAATGTCGTGAAAATAATTTGAAAAAAGCGTTACTAGGGTTAAATTAGACTAGATTATACTATACTAGCCGCTAGGCTAGGCTAGGTAGACTTAACTTGCGAAAGAGCTGTACAGATTAGCCATAAATTATAAGTCAACGGATTATATTATGGATTATAATAGTAATTCTTTCGAAAATCAAAAATGAAGGCGTGATGAATGAAATGGAGGCGATGTGTCTACTGTGCAAAGCAGCAAGTGATAGAAAACACAATTTTTAAGTGCAGTATGTTATCGATGTTACAAGCAAAAGAGACAAAAGGATTTTGTACTTAGAAATGTAATTTTTTTCTATTACATGGATGGCCTAATCAAACAGACAGTAAGTTTTTACCTTATTTTCGAAAAAGGGATGTAATACCTCCAAATATACACTGTATTTTATGGGCTAATGAGAGCTATTATTCCCACAATTATGCAAAAAAATATTTTAAGATTGCTACTCCAAGAACTTAACTTTATTGCCCACAACCAAATAAACCCTGATCAAGAGTCCATATGGATTTTATGGGACTATTCATGGGAAAAACATTTCTAATAATGATAGATTCATACAGCAAGTGGCCAATAGTAGAAATTATGCCATTGATATCTTGAACAGATCACGGACTGCCTGAGCATATTATATCAGAAAATGGGCTTGCATTTATGAGGCAAGAGCTTGTAAAAAAGAATAACGTTATAAATTTCTCCTCCCTACCATCCATCCACCAACTGGCAAGTGGAACGGCTCTTTCAAACAATAAAACTTAAAATTAGTAAACAAAGTGATATGGGTTGGCCTATACAGACTGCCCTGAGAACACTAACTGAGTAAACTCCTGCAGAAATATTGAATGGCAGAAAATATAGATCATCGTTACTACACCCCGACACTACTACAGAAATAGAAAATAAAGCTAAAAGAATAGATACTGAAGGAAATGAAACAAAAAAAATATATGAAATGGGAGACCATGTTTTATTAAGAATTACATAAATCAAAATGGCACCGTGGGTGGTAGGTTATAAGAAGTAAGAGCCCACGATGATAGAGGGCATCGACGTCATGATGATCAACTCCCCAAGACCAGACCACCTGCGCAAGACAGTAATATATCTCAACAACCAACTTCACTGTGACAATGATATGGCTGATACCTCCACCATATTATTATACCACCACCAGCTGAATGATCTGATATCATGGGATGTTATTTAAATATATATAATAGGCATGAATTAAATAATTATGATTGACAGCATGTACTTGAAAGGGGGGTGTAATGTAGGTATGTCTGTGACAATGAACCAATATGGCGCCTTTATTATTATTGTCATTAGCTATGGTACTAATAGAGTAATAATAAATTATATTTTCGCATCTAAAATTGTTTAATTGCAAAAATTTAATATTTTATGTGTCTTAAATAGAAGCTTACATAAGCCAGATCAACTTACTGGTATTTAAATACACATTACGCTTCCACGCTGCCCTACTTAGTGGAGGGCGTGGAAATATTGAAATTGAATTATAACCCCAAAGGGGGTTTAAAATGGCTTAAATAACGATAGCCCTATTAGCTAAAATAGACAATCAGCGAGCAGCCAGCAAACGATCAGCACCAATAAGAGACCCGTTGTGTAAACAAAATAGGATTACGTACGTGATCGCTTGCATAATACTCTCTGATTGATACTGTGCACTTTTTGCTACGAAACTAGTGCCACTTGGCGCTACTTAGCTTGATCGTCGCTGAGAAGTAATACGAATTTGCGATCTACGAGCAAGTAATCACAATATTTTCAACTCTGTCCGCTTGCAAGATACTTAATACACTCCCGAGTCGGACCGCCTAATACTATAATACGTGGGCAATTACTGTACGTATATTTAAATAGGTAATATAATCTTACCGCAGGCGTCCACCAGACATAAGGAATGCTAGATCGTTCAACATCGGTGGAGTCATCTGAAATAATAAGAAAAAACGATATTTACAAAAATGTTTACATACCAAGGCCTTGAGAGAAAGACTTGGGAAGTTATGTACTGTACCCTAAATTTCACATAGACAGTCAAGATGAAGCAGATGCCAAAACAAGTTTAGTCGGTGTCCATACAGCTTAACCAACTACTTCATCTTGTCACCTTATATCTAGTTATCACCAACACCTCAAGGACGTCAGTAACATCAGGTTGAGGCGTTTCTACTACAAGCTTTTCAGGAAGAAAGAATCCCAGAAACAGCTGACGCGATTTGCGTCTCACTGAGTGTGTACTAAGCGTCACTGACATGCGTTTTGTACTAAGCTTGTATTACCATATCTCTTTGTCTAATATTTAGATATTGTTTTGTTATTCTATTTAGGGTCACAAATAAAAATATATGGCCATGTCAATAATCTCGTCTACGGACTCTGCTATACCGAAGCGAGATCAGACATGTCCTGTCACAAGGGTTCACTGGTACGGGTTCATCTTTCTTATTGTTTACTGATTCAATTATTTTATAAAAAAAAAAAGTCAATTTCATATTGTTGATGTTTTAAGTTTCGTTCGATCTCCCTAACCTAACGACTATTATGTAGGAACCTATTTTTTTTCGAATGTGTCTTTTTCAAATTGTTAGCTAAGGCAAGGAGCCTTGACAAATTATTAAACTTGTAACTGCGCTGCGAGTTATATAAGATTGGGAACCGCTGTCCTGTCCTGTTAATGAAATTAGTAATAGAAATAATTTGTAGTATAAATATTAACACATACGCAACATTTCATAAACATACGCCCCAAATTCTCGGGTAAAAACTAATTAACAATACACAACTATTGTCTATGGGATACATACTCCACGGCCCATTTCATCGGAGTCGTCGAGGTTACTCATTTCGTCAATGTTGCTCATGTCCGCGTCGTTGAAGCTGTCCCCGGGGAAATGCGGGTTTTCCAGTTGCTCGATGAACCCGCCCGCGCAGTACGGACATGTGTAGTCCTGAAATTGTACAAAAATTGTCCGTCGTTCTTACATAATATTGTAAATAAACAAGTTTCACTAAAATATTTAAAAACACAATCTTTAACTACAGAGCCCTAATATGCAGAAACATAAAATTTCATAACCGTATTGTTAACCGTTAAGTTCCCTTGTCCGGAGTCAATCCGGAGCATAGCATATCATACTTATCATATAAATACATTATCATCGGAACTGAAGCAGTATACAAAATTTCAGCACCGCAGTGTAGGAGGAAGTGGGCCTAATTAAGCTGTCTGTTATGTTTTCACAACTAAATAACCGATTTTCTTAAATATTGATACACAAACAGAACAGAACTTAAGTGACAACATAGGCTTGTTTACAACGAAAAAGGGGATCAAGATGTTGAAATATTGTTTGAAAGTTTGCTTGGAAGTGCGTCATTGTGTAAAATAGAACCATGAAACTTTGTACTGATGTACTTCATAAAAAATATTTGCTTTAACGAAAATATGATCTTAGATTACATTAGAGACCAAATATTATATATTAGTATACATGCATTTAGCCTTACATAATGAAATTACGCATCTTTATAATCGTTCTTATTATTAAAAAACCGACTTCAAATGCCTCTGACATGTAATACGATAAAACTATCATTGTCAACGTGGTCCGCAACCAATTAAATACGCATTATTCAAGATAACTCCAAAACCACACGTCATATGTCGCTCACAGTTAAATTAACTTACGATACTTCATAATAAAAAAAAAGAATCATTAAAATGGGCACACTCAATAGTTAGAGAAATGTTGAACAAAGAAAAATATTTAAAGAAAAAGTAACTTCAAAACTGCTCGTCAGATGTGTGAAAGTACGGGACAAGTATTACTTTTAAAATAAAAAAAAACAATCACAAAAATCGATTCACCCTCCCAAAAGTTATGCGGTAAAAAAAAACAAAAATATTAAACGTAAGAATATGGCGCTTAAAATAAAATGACCACATCGCAAGCACCAGGTTTCGGTAAAAAAAAATTATCAAAATTGGTCCTCTCAGTAATAAGTTCTGAGGTAAGTTATAAAAAAATATATAAATGTATATAAAATATATACACGGATCGAGTCCTCCCCCTCTTTTGAAGTTGGTAAAAACCAAATCACTGCAAAAGTTTCTTGAGAACTAAAGAAATTTGTGTTAAATTTGAAAAAACCTGTACATGATACATGCTACATGACAAGACACAAAATAAATCATTATTATAAATGAATTATGTACAAACGCAGAATGGATACATTTTATTCACAGATAAAGAAAGTCAAGTGGTACAAAACATAACGGGAAAAGGGAACTTAGAGCCTTCAATGAGGTAAGGTCTAGTTGAGTCACTAGACCTTACCTCACTGAACACTTCTGGTGGGTAAGTCCCCACAACAAAATGTTTATCTTTACAATACTGCGTCATAATCATTACAATTCATAACTGATCCACTGCTTTTATCAGGTTTGGCGTCACAATGTGTAAGATGCAGGTCGTGGGTGGCCTAGTGCAGATTCAGACATCACACAACTTAGGTTTGTGGTCATAACTGATTATATCTGGAGCATACTCTACCACGCTGCTTCAATGTGACTTGGAAAATGGTTTGATTGGAAATATTTTATCAATATAGCCAAGTTGTCCTTGGCTTGATTCCAATGTGATATTACAATATATACTATACTTATACACTCTTGACATATGATTTGTAAATTTTGGATGTATTATATATTTGTATTTTATTTATCAGTATCCAAAGTTTTTGCAATATAATCATCAAATAATAAAAATTAAATTGAAAATTACTTCTGACATAAACCCATGAATTGGGTCATTTTTGAACATCATGTTTTACTTTGAATCCCAAAGAAATTGGCGTGTCATGAATTTTATATGTTCTAAATTTGCATACGTTAAATGAAAAGGCACAATCCTAAAGGTGCCAGGCAATATTGAGGGAAAAATTCCTTGGGAGCAGTCAGATCAGATCAGTGAGTGAGGTCAGATCAAGTAACAAAACACCTGGCAGACCTGGAGTTTGCCTGCTTATCCTATAAAAAAAAGATACTAGTAAGCATGTCATTCTATTAATATGGCAACTGCCACAAATGGAGACAGCGAATGAAAAATGTTTTATAGAATCACAATCCTCAGTTATGAGGCAGAGAGAAAGAGTGACTACTGAATAAAATTTACTTTAGAATGAAAGCAAAACAGGCAAAACTTAATGCCTAATGGACTTGTCCTCATACAACCCTGGTTGGATTTGGAAAAGAAAAAGGCTGAGATAGGAGTAGGGGCGCCATTTGTTTTGGCATTCAAAACTTGATTACTGATTTTTTTTCTATTTACTATACTCTTTGCAAATTCGATCAGTAATGTTGAATAACAAACAGAAGTATCAAACTCTTTGGTGCTTTTTCAGTTGTTAACTCTTTTGTGCCATTATATTTTTAAAAACTTTTATCCATTCATACTAAATCATTCCATTTGCTTGGTAACAAATGCATAATGTTTATTAAAACAAAAATCAATAAATTGTAAAACTATAAAAC
>DWJZ01006604.1:0-12875 GCA_018249125.1 Asbolis capucinus
ATACAGAGGTTTTAAATTGTATACATTATAGATCGTTGGTCCCACACTAGGATTCCCTGTGTTGTGGATGGCCAACACCTTCCTCTATTTACAATGGATAAGTACAATTAAAAATAATTACTATACAGTTAACGTTATATGGAGTGTGTGTGTGTGTGTGTGTATTGTATGATTGTGTGTGTATCTGTTGTATGTTTGTGTGTGTGTATGTATGTTTGAATGTATATATGTATACTATCAATATTCAATATACGTAGTGTTCGTAGCCCGACAGCTTGTATCGCTTGTAGGCGGTCGAAAAAGTTAAGCAACAGCGGCCGCGGTCAGTCGGAGTATGGGTGACCGCTAGTGGAAAAAAAATCATGAACGCTTCCGTGCTTCGGAGGGCACGTAAAGCCATCGGTCCCGGTTGATGTCATTAGATAGCAATCGTTAAGCCATATCGGAGGCCTTCGACAGCATAAAGACTTCAGACTCTCGGGTTTGCCACTAACCCCTCCGCGAAACCGCATTGGAACAGCGTGGTGGAGTATGCTTTAGGCATCCTCAGTATGAGAAGAGACCGGTGCCCAGCGGTCCGTCGATGGGTTGAAGCCATTAAATATACAAGGGAAACCTTATTTTTTATTAGTAGTAGTAAAGTTAATGAAATGTCGTGATTTTGCGTTTCATAACAAAATGAATCATTTCATAACAGAATGTCGCAGTAGCAGTGAAACTGTTAATCGATTTATTTGGTGTACAATAGCGACAGAATAAGTTGCGATCGGAAACACGTTCAAGTTAAATTAGTCTTATGTTACACACCAGTACTTTCTAACTCTTAGAGTTCAATGGCTTCTGCAAAATCACCGGTTCTCAAATTTTATTCGGTGTCCTGCAGGCCTAGACAAATGTCTTTTCTGTTTTCATTCACACCAAATTAATGCAGACCAATTATTATATATTTATATAATATATTATTATATATAATCACACCAATTATTTATTGCAGAAAAACGGACTGCATACTCTGCACCAAGTTCCCATACATTTTTGGACGAGCGTTGGCGGTAACGCTAACAGAAAAGATATTTTTAAGGCAATGGAATGAATATCCATGTTTACCAATAGCTTTATCTCCTTCCTAATGCATCAAGGCAAAATAAAACAAAACATTTCCATGCGTAGCAGTGAAGATCACCCATTTCCCCCCTCTCTTCCTAAAGATATTCAATGTCACAAATCTTCCACTTTTCTAGAAACATCCTTGTTTTTTATGTGTATCGTTAGGCATTGCTTTAAATTTTTCTTTTTCAATATAATTTTCTTTTAATTTTTGTTTATTAATATCCTAATTGATGTATTTGAACTCTATTGTTAAGTTTTGAGTTTCAGTGAGCAATTAGTTCCTAAGACGAAATTTTTTTTTCTTTCATAGTTGTTATCAACGGCAAATTCTCGTGATATAATCAGATTCGCCCGAATAATATTAGTCTCCTTCCCATAATTCAGTCACTCGTCCTGAGGTGTATGATGTTGTTTCACTCATCGCGCTTGCAGATGTTGCGACAAGTGGGACTAACTTAGCGTTAAAGCGTCAGATGACGCGTTTGTTTGCATAGAAACGTGTTTTTTTTTATAAAAAATAAATGATTACTTGCACCCGGTATTTTCTTTTCGTAGCTCGATACCGAATTGCAACTTATCATTTGAGAAACACTGGTCTAAATGTTTGCAACTTGAAAATAATATATTGATACAGTTAGTGATGGGATACCGTTATACGACCAACACATATTGGGTGCTATTTTTAACCGAAATGAACGAATATTACTATACAAGTAAATCGTAACACTCTGTATAAAGAATATTATATTAGGTGCCCCATAGTCCATACAGACTCTTTAAGTGTGGGGATTTCCTCATAAATTATCGATACAGAATCGACTTAAGCGACAGAATTGTTTACAGAAATAGCAGTATCATACTTGCGTGTTTTGTTATATGAATTTTAATGATAAGTGCACACACGTCTTAAGACGTTTTTGAAAATATTTGCGAGGAAAAAATCTGGAGTATTCTTTTGAGTTGTGATAGCTATGCGGGCGCAGGTGCCATACAAAGCATGAATAAATTGTTTAATATATACTAATAATAAAACTGTAACGGGTTCAGTTCTGTGGTTTAAAACCCGAGAACGGTTATAGGATACTTTTTATCCCAAAAAACTGCTTTGTTCCCGTGGTATACAGGTTAAAATTAGTAATGCAAATCCAACTCAGAAACTGCTCGAGAATTTTTCTCCCGAAGCGAAGCGAGGGCAATTTCTGGTAGCTGATAAAACGAAATAAAACGAAGATTAAATAATTTATGAGGTAAAATTAAGAATGGACATATACAAATATTTTGCAATAATTAAAGTTCATTGGGTTATATTATAATACTAGTATAATGTAAAGTAAACGCAGGCTTTTGTATTATGGAATTGCGGGCCTAAAGATGATGAAATAGGACTTTACAAACAAGTGTTGAAATATAATTTTCGTAGCATTTTAAAAGAAAATTTGTCAATTTTGTTAGATATTCGTTTTGCCCGCGTTATATAATGAAAATGTCAAGTGTGACAAATAAATTTGAACGTTAACCAGATTAACGAAAAAGTATGTTTTGAAAATAGAACGCATTTATCACAACAGGAAAACCTTGGATTATTCACGAAACTTCCAGAATTTCTATTGTTATTATTATTTTGTTTTTTTTTTTGTGTTATTCTCGCGATCGAATTATGCTTTACCTTCCTTTATTTTAGGTTTAAGAATTTGCATTGACATTGTGGATTGAAACGACACAAGGTTAGTTTTTTCACGGTCTAGGTTGGCTTCGTATACTGGATGGACTTGTTTTAAGTTTTTTTATGGCACATTGCACAGTCAAGTTTATGAATCAGGTTTGATGAGTGACAACTGGCTGGTTTGTCGTGTATTTTGAATTGTTTATAAAGATGATTTTAAATTAGATCGAATTTATCTAATCAAATTAGGGATTTTGAATATGGAATGTTTGTGCATTATGCAAATTTAATGTAGGTAGGTGTGGGTAGATTTCATGCTAATAATATAATACGTACCTACATATATTTATTTGGTATATAGTTCTATTTTGTGATGTTATGTAGTTCTATTTTATAGGACGGTGTGGTGTACGGACTAGAGTATAGTTGGTAGCGGGCATGACAGGGTTCGATTTCTGGGGCAGAAATTTATGTGATATATTATTTTAAAAGGAGGATTTATACGCCTATATATCTTTTTTTGTCATGAATAAGGTGACTTCTTAACTTTTAACTGGGTATACAGATTTTTGCGTTTTTTGTTTTATCAAAAGCTGGTGCTTGTCATGTGCTCTTGTTCAAATTGAGCGACATCTGACGTAGTTTTCGAGTTATGCCCAATGCGTATATTATTGAATTGAGAACTAATAATATTCTCGTTTTTACAATGAATTATCGATGTTATTTGAAGTCGGTTTTATAAAACCTTTTATTTAACTTGCAGTGTATGTTTGAATATTAGTATGTTAGTATATTTGTTTGTTACGTGTTAAATATTGCAAGCTTAATTAGATCCACTTCCTTACACTAACGGAGCTGAAATTTTGCATAAAGTTTTCATCCTGATGACAATGGAATTTTGTGAGTTTATATTATAGATCTATAATTGAAGCTTCTATTTTTAAAATGATCTATTTTTAAAAATCTCAGATGATGGTGAAGAAATTTGCAATATGTTTAGTCAATACTTTCATTCTAAATTTTTAACCAACTTTCACAGGGATGGCGTTGATTCATTATAGATAATAACCGTGGCAGATATTGGGGACATTGAAAAAGTGCAATGGGAGGTGTTCAAATGACTGGAATCCCTAGAAATTAGTAAACCAGCAGGTCCTCACAATATCCCAGACGTATTTATTAAAAAATATGCCAAAACTCTAACCCTACCCCTATCTCTATTATTTAAACGGTCCCTGTCCGAGGGTGTGGTCCCTGTGATTTGGAAATCAGCATACATCAAAGCTATCCACAAAAATGGTCCTACAAATCCTTTGATAATTATAGCCCTATGTCTGAATTGTGTATATTTGAAAACATATTTGAAAGGCTTTTATAGACAAACATAGGCCTACCTTTATACTACAGCAACATGGTTTCTTGAGAGGCAGGTCTACAACTTCAAATTTAATACTACGCGCCGATTTGTTACTATTCTATACTATAATTACTACAGTACTCGTAAATTTTGCGATAGAATTGATTAAGTGATTGCTTTTAAAGAAGCTGTAGTCTATTGGGATTAGAGGCAACTTATATCGATGGTTTACCTCCTATATACAAAATAGGTTCCAAAATGTAGCTTCAAAGGTTAGAACGCTAATTCTGTGCATATTCCATCAGGTTCCCACAAGGATCATTGTTGGGCCCGCTCCTTTTTAACATATTTATAAATGACATCTCTTCGTGTTTTATTAATTCCAAAATACTTTCATATGCGGATGATATAAAAATTATATGTCCTGTTAACTCGTATGAAGGTTGTACACGCCTTCAAGACGATCTTGATAGATTTGAGGCCTACTGTAAAGTATACAAACTCGATTTAAATGTGTTCAAATGTTATATTTGCTCATACAAACGTAAAGCTAATCCTTTAATATTTTCGTATAAGCTAAAAAACTATAACTTATCCCGAGTATACACACACATATATATATATACAATAAAACAGGTGTTTGATCACTTGCGGTAAATCTGGTAGCTCAAGCTTTAATAGCTTATATTTTAGTACACCTGGGCATATAAAAACCACTTCTTTTTAATTATTTCACTAATTGGATGTAACACAATTACACTTTTGAACTCCATAATGTAAAAAAATTTAATTGGCGACCTACCT
Source organism: Asbolis capucinus (assembly GCA_018249125.1). Lineage (NCBI taxonomy): Eukaryota > Metazoa > Arthropoda > Insecta > Lepidoptera > Hesperiidae > Asbolis > Asbolis capucinus. The sequence continues at coordinate 4,935 of DWJZ01006604.1, forward strand.
AGTGACCACCCTCATCATCAATTACAACGAGAATGGGAACAGAGGGCTTCAAGATATTCAGTGATACTGGGTTCATTTTTGCAACAATGCAATTTCGTTTTTATTTTTAGCCTTGGTATGTATACATATGTATATTTCTGTTCTATTTAAAACTTCACGTGTATTATTTCGTATAACTTTGAGATTTACTGAAATTATTATGGAGTTATCCGTATTATTTACAGTGAATTATTTGGCCGTTGATTTTCTTGAGTCTAAGGTTTCATGTATAAGAATTGGATTTATTTGTAACGTTATATAGTAATAATATAAGTAAATATGAAAGATATGTAGATCAATTCTGTAATAGGAGATACGTAAACAGTATGTATAAGCCGCACCGCAAACGGCACATAGTGGGCTGAAAATCGCATTACATAGACATATAAATTAATAGACCATTAAAGGTGATTTTCAGCCCGCTGTATGCTTTAGTAGATTTCGTAGGCTATTTTGGTTTGATATTAAAATAATATTGTATATTAGACCTGAAATTGCTATACTAAAAACATTATATCATTAAAACGAGACATATTTTATTTTATTTGAAAATTTTTACAATTTAAAATAAGACCGCGAAAGTGATGCCCTAATACGGAATATGTCAAAAAATAACAAATAAATAGTACCTACTATATCTGGGTGCAAGGTTATAACGACCGACATTGCGATTCAAGAGATAGCGTCATTTTTCATGTCAGCTCCATACTAATTTTGCTTAAAAAACTTGATTTGCATATTGTACTCAATAGTCTCATACGATATTTTATGGTATAGTTATCGTCAAGCACAATCTATTTCTAGCTAAAGGAAGAATATTTAATGTTTTCATTTTATGTCTATGAAAGGCGATTTCCGGCCCACTGTGCGGCGGTCAGCAGTGGGGAGTATACCGCGGCGATTGAATTCTTAGTACTTTTGCGTGGAATGCACTATACATTGCCAAGCAAAAACCACGTGTCTCTCGTTATCAAAACCTATCTACGAGTATATCACCACTTCTATCCATAACTGTCCACTGCTGGGTTCTGTTCTCCCCTTATACAGTGACGGATGTCGGCCACAGACCACGGCTCACTTGTGGATTGGTAGACTCCACATAACTTTGACAAATTTATGAGGAACTCTGAAGAGCACATATTTACTCACGACACTTCACCGTAGCAGTACAATTAATATGTAAATCATCCATAAATTTTTATCAATTAAATGTGCAGGTAAGTTCTCAACTCATGCCCACCCCTTCGGGAGATTAAAGCTCAAACCGCTAGGCTGCCCCCGCTTTAAGACAACATTATTATCAATTAAAAAATATTAAAGAAAAATAACTGCGTGTAACTTTACACGCGGTTAAAGTGAAATTAAACTTATTTGACAGATGACGATTCAGTTAAAAATATAAGCCAATATTTATTTGAAATGCCGAGTGGAGCAATTATTAAGCTTTATCTTCATTGGTACTTTTCTCCTATTGATGATAAAAGTAAAAAAAATATTAAATACATTTAATTTTAAGCGACGTTTCTAGAATCTTCCATCCACACCGCCAAATTTTTCGCCGTTGTTTTTCCGTGACGTTGTATTGTCCAAAGCATTCGGTTATCCCTTAGACGTGTCCAAAGAAGAAAAAAAATATATATATGTGTACTTTTGTCGCTGACAGAATTTCTTCTATTACTTATGCGCCAATAAGATTGGACCACAGTGAAGAGACGACAAAGTTAAGAACCAGCAACAATGAATATTAATTTATATTTATTAACTGTTTAGAAGTTACTTTATCTGGTTCAATCGTAACAAATAAAAAAATGAATTTTCATAGAGTCTCAAGAAATATAAAAGTTTTCAACTCGGTAAATACCTTGCAGTGTGTGTATTCGTGGATATTAAATCCAGACTGGTGCAGCAAGGGATATGTACTCATACCTTATAGTGCGTCGGGTTGAAAACAAACAAGATTTTCAATTTCCTTCGGGTTTTATACGAACTAAGTTGAAATATCGTGTAACATTAAAAATGAAATGCATTGAAAATATTTATTTGCGATTATATTCAACTCAGCCGTGTGTGCATATTGCGTTCAGAATATTTAATTTGCTGGTAGACACGGAAAATGATGTGCAGTCTCTCGGATGCTGGCGCGTATTAACATTTAGGAATTAACATTATAAGATGCCTACCCAATGGACACACATTGCTAACTAGATTAGAAAGCTTTACGCTGGTGAGCACGGATCTCTACTCATAGCGCAGGAAGCTCAGAATATTCTACACTACACCGAACATAAGTATTAAACATACATACATATACTTGTACATACAACGGCACGATACTGCAGCTTATAGTCTTTATACTGTAGTTGCTGCATTTCTGCTCAATGTTGAGCAACTATTCTGTATTTGCTTTTCAATTCGTTCGTTGCATGCCTTATGCATCGGGAGGTACTGATGGCTTATTCTCGGTTTAAAACTCATTTATTTCTCCGAAGATTTAAATCGCTTACAGAGAAATTAAAATAACATAACCTTATAACATTTCAAAACAATATTCGATTAGCTGCTACACTTAGTTTCTACAGATAAAAGTGGGTAAATTAACAATTACATACAAACGAAAGTGGGTAATTTAGCAATATATAAAAACAAATGTGGGTACGTTAATAATTTGCCGATATCTCGATAATCGATAGTCGGCCGGTTACACCATAAAATGAGCGTTTCACTGCGAGTTAATCGAAGGTTCGAGTTTCAAAGTATTTAGATGCGGCCTAATTGTTTTAGAACTGTCGGAAATATTATTCTTCTTCTCAACCCATCACGGCCCACTATTGAGCATGAGTCTCTTCTCTGAATGAGAAGGTTAAGGCCATAGTCCACCATGCTGACCAAGTGCGGATTAGTAGAATTCACACATTTTTGTGTTTTTCAAACTCCCCGGCATGCAGGTTTCCTCACGACGTTTTTCTTCATCGTTATAGCGAGTAACATTTAAATGCTTAAAACGCACATAACTCCGAAAGGTTAGAAGTGCCCTGGGATCTGAACCCGGACCCTCCGATTAGGAGACCGAATTCTTAACCACTAGGCTATCACCGCTTCACTAGGGTATAACCGCTTCGGAAATATGATTGGAATACTTCATATTGAAAGAAAATGTTGTATTATTGTTTGAGTCTGATTTTAAAATTATTATGTTAAACATATGTATGTATTAGACAAATTATTTCATTAATCATTTTTAATCAATCTGGTATTTATAAGACGTTAATTTTAAATTCATTAAAGCATTAAAATAAATAGTATATGTGAAAATTCATTAATTTTTTGACAATCTGAAAATAATTTTTGAAAACTATTTGATTAAAATTATTTATTCATATACTGTACATCCTCAGAGGCCTTGTTTCGTTTACACTAAGTTTACCTCCGAAAACTGCTTTTCGTGTATTTCTTTCTTACTCTAATAAACAAAAATCTCCATCTTCAAAGATTTAATTGATTATAATGACCTTTATCATGTATATGTGGTAGTTATGTGAAACAGTAAAGTATTGAAGTATACTTACATCGCTGAGTATTCAAGGTGTCATTCATTCTTATATTATTATATGTAGGAAATAAAAATATGATTTTCGTAATACGCAACATATCTTTAACCTGACATTTTCATCCACCTACCCGCACATCTAAAGTTTGTAACACGTAATGGAATTTTAATACAATTACATTTGAAGTTCCTGATACCAAAAACCATAAAAATTTACACTAACAATTTCATAAGTTTTATATGAACATCTCGACCATCTTGCGAGTTTCAGTTGCGTTTCACAATTAAGACAAACTGTCTAATCAGCGCAATACTTCTACTCATCACTAGATGGCACTTCTTCAGTAGCTTATTTATCAGTACGCTAAAGTCAAACTCAAAATATTTTATATCATCAGAGGAACATAGGAGCACACTTAATGAAAGACTACGTACGAAAGGCTACGTTTGGTTGACAAAATTTTCAGTCTCATTTGTTTTTGCTTTACACCGCCGTACATCGGACATGATGTAGTCGACTGGATTGCTTCTAGTTTTGGTTAGCTCAAAATGTCTAGAAACCATTTTTCGTGCAATTGCAATTACTGGATGTAGCAATTATCTAAATGGTTTTATGGTTTAAGAATTTTATTTCTCAAAAGAATAACATTATTCACTCAAAGAGAAAGAACATTTAATACACAGAAAAGATTACAACATGTACCCACATGCAAAATTATTAACATTACGGTAGAGTAGATAAACATTTACAAGGAATCTGGAAGAGGCAAAGTGAGCGTACACAATGTATTAATCCAAGTTATCAATTTCATTTAACATTTCAATAACTTGTTTTATTTACGGTCCGATATGTACGTATTTGTACAATGTATTTTCTGTACTTATATAATTATTAAAAATAAATATTTTATTCATTAAAAATATACACTTAATTATTTATTATAAATATATTTATTTATTAAAAATAAAAGAATTTAAATTTTATCGTAGTCATCATAATTGTCCCACTACTGGGTTTGGGTCTCCCCTGACAACGTGAGGAATAGTTTCTCGTACTTTATATATACATATGTAGGTATTATTATATATCAATTAATAAGTTATATGAGGTGTCCATGCCTAGGCGACTTTTCGAATTTTTGACTTACAATCTTGTTTTTTATAGTCATCCTTTTCAAATCTTGGCCAAGAAATAGAAATCTAGAGTAATGTCATTCACAATATCCTTTGTTTTGAAATTATCAGTCTATCGACGTTTCAATTTGTCCGATGTTTCGTCGAGCAATTAGTTGGCATGTAACTGACGCATATCCTAACAATATTGATCTTAGCCCACCGGTGGTCAGATAAAGCGAAAAAAAGTTCCCTTTGATGCCGGGAATTCTGTTTACACACCGGGAATATGAAGTACGATGGGCGTCTAGCAAATACAGACAAGGTATAATGTAAATCCAAAACGTTTTTGGAAACAACTTCCGCAGGCCGCAGACTGTATCAATATTAAGCGGTGGATTCGGTTTAACTGAAAGAAATGCAGTTATACAGGTTTCGCGATGTACTTTTCAATTTTTTTAATAACCAACTTGGCTTAGCACATTACCACAGAGCACGGGTCTCTCTTTATAATTGTGGAACCCTTGAGCATACTCCACGATGCTGTAATGCAGATTGGTCGAAAGGTGATTGGCTAATCAAAGAGTGTAAAGTTTTTGGCATCAGAAAGCCTCCGATATGACTTAACGACTGCTATCTGCCGAACTATCTCCATGCTTAAAACTTTCCGCGTAGTGTATACAATAAGTTGACAGTTTTAACATAATCGGATGAACAAACGAATAAAATTTTAATATAAAGTTAATAATAATAACAATGTAATAGAAGTTAATAATAATAATAACGTAATAGAAGAGTCTTATTATAACTCGATATCACCAATGTTCTACTTTATCGGTATCGATTTAATGTCACATAAGTATATTTTGGACCTCGACCTCAGCTCGAAAATAAAACTAGATCAAATCTAAATTTACATTCTCAATTGCAGGTAATTTAGTTCACATATCGATTTCTGACCCATCCGATCTATCTATCCACGTTCTCTAGACAACCAAGGCACCGCTAACCCTATGTTGTGACATGTTTTAAAGTTTTTAAAATAAAAAAAATAAGGACAATATTGGACTGCATGTGCTACCAGGTTCCATCTCTATACTGGGCACACGTTTGGCGACAGGAAAATATTTCCTGCGTTTCATTTTAGCGAATCAATACAAACGTTTTGATTAAAAAAGTTATTTTTGAATCTATATGATATTGCAAATACCTCGGGTGTATTGATGAAGGGAGAGGTGGACGCTACAAATCCCCCAGACAAAGCGCGGCGTTGGCAGCACGTACAACTCAAAGCTCAAACAAATATTCTATTTTCTCTAAAAATTTACACATTCACCGTCGTAACGTATTATTTTGTCAACAGTACCGATGTACTCCCTTGTTTTACTTTCAGAATGGCCTTTTCAGTGCATCCTGCGATCGTTTGACAAAGTTGGAAAAATAGTAGAATCTGGTGGGAAACTTTTTGTTTGACATTTGAAGTTTTTTCATGCGCTTGGATTAAATTTCAGAACAAGCAAAATTACTCGGAATTGTTGAGCAGTTTTTTTGTGACGGATATCCATGTCAAAGGCGAAAATCGCAGGACGTCCCTTTAATATGCACAATATTCAAGAGAAAGTATACAAAGGCTCCCCGTTTCAGTAATGTTTCAGTAAAAAGTGGACTACAAAACGGAAAAAACTTTCCGATATTAAAATTGACTATTCCATCAAATCGCATACGATCTGCTCTATGTTCAACATGGTATAACCACACATGGGTGCAACCACAATTAAGTACGAGTATAAACATTTGTAAAAAATGGCTCAGTAGGTTAAATGAGCTGACTTGTCAAACTGAAGAAGACAGTAGGAAACCTGTTGTTGAGTTTGCAGAAATTAAATAACAGAACTGCCGCTGATTAGAAAACTGATTAGAAAGTAGAAGTATCTCATGGTAATTGCCTAAAGGGTCTCCACTGAATAACAAATCATTTATTGAGGTTATACTTCTTTAGGCGCGTCATGAAAACATGAGTGAAATTTTAAGATGCGTGCGCATCCGTCACACAAAATTAACAGGTTGAAGTTGTCCACTCATTAAGTCTTGAAATAATACTACCAACAAAATAGAAATAGAACTTCTATTAGTCGCGCATGTTGTCACGCTCGTCGCTTCTGATCACTGTTTTCATATTTAAAATATTTCATATTTATAATTAATATTTCTACATGTGTTTTAGTCTCATGCAAGTGCGAAGTATCTACATATGTACAAATAAGTTGTATTTAGTAGTGATCGAAATTTAATACTTTGATAAATATTATTTACTATTCGTAAATATTTAATAAAAATATTAGTGGCAAAGAAGTATAACATCTCACTCGCGTACATAAGTACATGCACCAATTTTTTAATTCTCATCTCAGTTTCTCGTACTTTTTGAAAAACACTCAAAGGACTCGAAGGAGATTAAAACACACAAGGTAAAAGAGTAAATCAATCTCAGTGAACACCGCGAGAAAGATTCAATTTGAACGACGTCGCAGCGAGCATTTGTACAGAAAAGAAAAATACATTACGCGCGTTTTGTCCCTTTTATGAGTGTCTGGTATTTTCACATTATCCGTTATGTTAATTGATATGTGAAAAGTTAATTAAAGAATTAATAATATAATAACAGCTTAACTACTAAACTAAAAAACACGCTTTAGTTGATGGACTCTTTAACACAAATCTAATTAGCCTAAATAGGACAGGTGTACACGTAGCCGTCTTAGGGTTCGCGATCCACCTTCCAGTTCCATCATCAGATCAGCTGATCTACCACCAAGCTGTTATCATATTACTGTATTGTCATCACATAAATGCAAAATTTAATGCACATACAATAATTAGAAGTGGATGAAGTTAAGCTTCTTCAATTACATTGCATACAGATGAAGCTGATATAGAACGTGAAAAAAATAATTGAAAACCAGCAGTGAGACAAATATCGAAAATTTAAGAACCTTATTAAATTGTGCATACAAATGTGGTGGGTAGTGAGAAAACTGTACTTAACATCTTACGCTTGTTTACAATTTAGCACAGACGAACATAGACCGCCCTCCGACTAGGTGGACTAACGGCCTAAAGAAGTCGGCGGGTATCCGCGGAATCCATAAGGCGTAGGATCGGCCAGAGTTGCGAAAATTGTGAGAGGCGTTTGTCTAATAGCGGACATCTAAAGGCGTTAAATGAATGGATGGACAAGATGA
>DWJZ01006605.1:0-12875 GCA_018249125.1 Asbolis capucinus
TACGTAAGGCTCAAAGCGGGTTGGGGGTTGTTGGTAGGGGGGAGGGTTGTTGGTGAGGGGGGTTTGCAAGTAAGGGGGGTTTGTTGGTATAGGGGTTATTAGGGGTGTTTAAATACCTGTACTGAACATGTACAAAAACTACACATGATAAGAGTTTGGTTCCCGGGACGTGTCGTGTTTCGAAATGCCAGGAACTTATTATATTAGAAAGACTTTACTTTGAAATCCTTGCACACAAATTGAGTAATTGGATGGAAAATATCTAATCATACGTCAGCCAACTGAGTTATTAGAAAGAGTCGTCATTTACATGCGACAACTCGACTCACCTATGAAACTAGGCGTTTCCTACATTAAAACTGTCTCCGTAGCCTCAAGTACGCAAGTCTAAGGGACATGTTCTGTTATAGATAATGACGGTACGTTAAATGAAACTAACAAAAGATGAATGACAAACTGACAGTGACAATTAAATATGTTGCTTAAATATATATTTATTTCATAGTAACGTATACGTTAAAAACATACAGTCAGAAACGTTGTAGAAGACACAAAGCCCAGGGAGCGTCAAATATTTCTTATCTTTTTTTTATTACAGCACTGTACAGTTTCAGTAAAACCATTCATTCAATAAGTTAATATAAATTATTATAACATGATTATCTGGTGTCTGAATAAGCATCCAGCCTGTGTTTTGAGGTTAAAATATCTACTGTTTCCAACAACACACACATTTCCCGGACTTCAGGGGAAGCAATTGCCTTCCTTGGCACGCCAGGAGGAATACAAGAAAATATTCGTGAAAACAACTATGAACAACATCGCTTATCGTCAGCAATACAACAAGTGAGTTAACTTAGCACAACCCTGAAGCCAGATCAGTTTCGATAACATAAATATTCATGGTGTAATTTGTGTCAACGGTGCGTTACGGCACAGGTGATATTTAAAACGAGTGACAGTACTCGCTTCGCTTCGGCATAGCTTAGGGTCGTAGACGGATCGTTTAAATAGACAAAGTTTATACTAGCATCTGTCCGCGACCTCGCCCGCGTCATGATTACACAAACAGGCTACAAACTATCTCTATGCTAAGTTTTATCTTAATTCGTTTAACATATAACGTGAAAATCATCCCAGGGGAACCTACGGGTTAAACTTTGTGTTTTATTAATTTAGTCAATGTGGGCTATCTTATGCCAAGTTTTTTCTTAATCCGTTCAACAGTTAGCGCGTAAAACACAAACTTCCAAATATGTATCATATTATATATTTCCAAAATCATCCATTTAGCACCAAGCATACATGGCCCTAACAAAAATTAATACCGCAAAACAAATATGGGAATATTTCTAAACAGAATCTGTAAATCAATAAGTCTTCTCAAACCCCTAATAATTTAAAAACCGATCAAACAATACCACACAAGATGGTATCACGATATGATGGTATGATGGTAAGATGATTTGCATCTAAAACAGTCATTAACGCCTTATACGAAAACATATTGACCATTCTCGAATAGCGTGCAACTTTCAATTTTCATTTTGGGTTTCGTTATGTCTTATAATATTCTCTATTGTCAATATAATTGAAATCCACGACTATTCATCATTATTTCACAATTCAAGGGATACACGTCATTGTGCACCACGCTGGTCAAGTGGTAGACTTCACAGACCTGCAAAGTCTTTATAGAGAACTTTTCATCGTGCACGTTTTCTTGATTGACTTCCAATCCGCATAATATTATAAATGTCAAAGTTTGTGAGGACGGATAATAATAATAATAAATAAATATCTTTGGACAACTCACACACGGCCATCTGAATCCAAACTAAGCGTTAGCTTGTGCTATGGTGATCAGACAACTGGTAAACATACAAATGTATTTTTAAAAAACATACTTATATATCCTTATTTATGCCCAGTAACACAGAACAAACATTACTGCTCATCACAGAAAAGTCTGCTCTGAGTGGGAATCGAACCCACGACCTTCGGTGTAGCGGTAGGGTTCACTAACCACTAGACCAACAGGCTTGTCAAATAACATTGTTTGTGGTTATATCTTTGATAATGGCGACCGTCCATACAATCTTTCATCCTCAATTACATTACTTTCAAACAGTTTCTTACAATAAAGGTTACTTACATACATATGTATGGTCGTTCCTATCACAGTGACGTCTAAAATTCATCGAAATCAGTTCAGTGGTAAGAGAATAATACCAGTTTTTTCTTACTACGTCCGTATGATCCCCAACCCATCATTTATGTATGTAGTGTTTGAACAAACAGTGCTACGCTGATATCTTCGATAAATAAGGGCTACCTTAGAACCTTTAATTCCCTATTTTCACCGCTTTAATTTAAGTCCTTTTCGCAAAAAAGTCCCCTCAACTTCTATTCCACGTCTACACCAAATATCATCTAAATGGTCAGTGGCTTAGGCGTCACAAGGTGACAGGCAGACAGAGATACTGTCCCAAATATTAGTAGAAGTAAGGATCGACACGGTATGCCATAATATGCGCCTAGTGTTCCGGTGTAGCTGCCGGTGTGAGCAATGACCTGAAAAATGGGCCGATGTTGAGATTTAATATCTCGACCTGAAGCTGAAGGTACATCCATCAACCAAATTACTTTCTCATTCCGTTGGTTCGCCTCTAGACATTCCATTTAGTAATTTAATTAATACTTAAAACGTTACCTAACATATTTATGCTGCGGCGCACTGGGAAACTTCAAGATTGACTGAGGGTTTAATTATTACTAAAAAAAAGTTCACCTTTATTAAGTATTTGCTATTTGCCCGCCTATATCTGCGTATTACACCACCCCCTCTTCACCCCCCTCATAACAACCCCCCTGCACCCCCAGAATTCCCACCTTATATTATGCATGGAAATTAAGTGTTATGATTATATTTTCCATAATAAAAAAAAATATTTCATGCCCAATTTCCAGCCTTTTCTCCAATTTTTTTTATCAAATTGATTTATCGGTTAGTGTGAAGACGTGACAGACAGACGGATATACAGACAAAGTACCTTTCCTGGTGTACATATATAATATTGTCAACTCACACGACTACGATGACGAGAATTTTCTATTTTATACAGTTTTAGAATCCAACGACCCTTTAGGCTAGGTGTAATGACGTTATGAAGGTTGGAGTCCCGAGTGCAATACCCAGTGCAGGTATGACAGATGGACGATTGTTCTGTGGTTATGAGTATTGTCCATTCATAAAACAAGGAATCCTGACCCAAAGTTCAGTATGTGAAATATAATAGTATCAATTTCAAATAACGTCTCTTTATTCAACATATGTACAAGCATATCGTTTCACGACGTTCAATTTGTAAATGTTCTAGTAGAGAAGCAAGAGTGTCATTATCCTGCGAGTAATCTGCAGTTAAACCGAATTATCCTATAAAAAGACTTGTGCAAATTTCAACAAAGTAAATAGAGGTGTACGGAGTCGAATGCATTCTACCAGTCGGTGTCTCCAGACGGTTCTATTGCTCGGATTACTCAGCTCATTGTCTCAACCCAGCACGGCCCACTATTGAGCATGGGTCTCTTCTCTGAATGATAAGGTTTATTTCACACACGTTTGAGTTTTGCAAACTCCCCGGCATGCAGGTTTCTTCACGATGTTTTCCTTCACAGTTACAGCGAGTGACATTTAAATGCTTAAAACGCACATAACTCCGAAAAGTCAGAAGTGCGCGCCCTGGGATTCGAACCCGGGCCCCCGAGTAGGAGGTCGACTTCTTAACCTCAAGGCTATGACCGCTTTTTTAATATTATTTAACTAGAATCATTTTACTCGTATTTTATAAACAAACGAGGAAATGGGTCACATGATGGCAAATGATCGTCACGGCACATGGGCAGCAACAACACCGAACTGGGGTTACAGACACGTGGAGAAGAGAACGACACTGGAGTAGCGATACACCGCAGAAGTTCCGAGAAGAAAATTGACATCAACTGATCCCATACACATCAATAACCTACCGTAAAACGATTCCTCGATAACTTAAATAAGTCGCTTGATTCCTTCCTCAAAAGTATTACCCCCCAATTCCTTGTATAAATCGAGACTAGCCGTGGCTTGCCGGAGTTAGCCTTTACATCACTAAGTGGTAAAGTAGTAAAGTTTGCGCCGGAAGGGCGGCGGTGACTGTGGCTAGCGAATTGGACGGCTGAGGAGCGAACTATACTAGTTATAGAACAAGTTTTAATGGCAGCTGCGCTACAGTACATCCTTTTAAGTGGTCTACATAAAATGAGGTTATCGATTCGGTCGAGTAGCGAGGGATTATATATGTGTTGTGCTGTGCTGTGCAGATTTGCTGAGGACTTTCTCTGTTTTTTTCTCTTTTCTCCTCCTTATATTGGCATCTTTCCGAAACGGTAGTTAATTCTAAAAAAAATACTAAAGTAGTAAATTGTAAAATAAATGTATTGAATGTACCTACGTGAAATTAATGATTAGGAATTTTGAATTTGAATTCATCTGGTGACTTGATGCTAGTTTGCCTGTCTCTCACATAAAAGAAAGAAATATATTAATTAGTCTTAGTTTCTTTCGCCGCTTCCTATCCTCAATTAATGACATTTCTGAAGCGATGATAGATTTAAAAGATATGTTTTACGTGTATTACATAACTTACAAAACAGAATAATATGAAAACAATTCGTTTTGTCCAGGAACCGATAACTGACTTAATGGAAGTCAAAAATTACCAAAACATGGTCCCCACATCATTCATGACATTAATAACAAAACATTTAAAAGAAAATTGTATAAAAAAGAACATATAAAGCAATGCCTACAGTCTGCGTTACACAAGACCTGTTCATCAAGGGTTGAATTATGGCCACTAATGAATGCCCAAGAGCACGGTCTCCTTGGAACCGTGACGAACAAATTCCACCACCAGTGCGGATCTGTGAAGGAGTTGGTGGCCAACCCAAATGTCGGATTTTATGTCTCTGCCACATCTAACGATAACAATCGAGGCTGACGGCTTCGCTTGCCATTTACTTGTCAAATTTTTACCATTAACGATTTCAATGCATGCCTATATAAATAGTAGGTATCTCAAAATGAACATAAAGACAATAAAAAATGTGACTTTAAGCCGAGAAACTTTCAATTTGTTTTCAAATTATGACCAAACTAACGGCAACGGCACGATAAGTTTAAAAAGCGTAAAAATGTAGTGGCAGTTGTCTTGGCCGCGAGCGTCCCGGCGCTTGTTTCTATGCAAATCTGTGTTGCGCACTTGACTAAAGATAAATAACACGTACTTTCTTTAATAGCACCCGTTTATTCACTTGGTAATCCCAGAGAAGCTTTATTTCTCCGTCAGGCCGTACACTCTTATCGAAATGTTAATAGGCTGTTCTGGGCTACGTTAGGCTGTTTAGAGGCAAAGGTAAAGAGGATTATCCTTACAGTTTACTTTTAAATCGTATAAAATTTGCATAGCTAACTCTTCCATATAACAGAAATATTTCTAAAGAATCTTTGAAGTTATAATATTTCGATTATGGAAATAAAAATTGATGCAAAATCGAATAAATACTAACACTACAGCACAGGTTATACTTTACTTAAGTACAAGTTGTTGCAGCACGGAATAAAAATGGGTCTCTAGAATATAGCGTGGCAGGGAATAGTCAGTCTCTGATTTTCAGGATGCTATAGGCTGCAAGAATTACTAGCGGCGCGGTTTTAACAAACTTTCAAAATATTATTTTGGCACAAAAGTTTACTAGGTTTGTACGGATGAGAAAAATGGACTGTAGGTACGGTAAGAACGGTTATGTTCCCAAATAAATTGTACTTACTACTGTTAAATTTTAATACTCAGCATCTCATAAGGAACCGCAGACAGATGAACCTATAAGTTTCTACTTAACTAGGGAATTTTAAAATACAACTAATCCCCCATCATATGTCTTTTCCTGAAAAATTTGCTATGAATGGTTCAATGCATTTTGAAGCGAGCCGTGATCGATAGCCGCATCAAATACTTTAGCTGTGTGAGGAATCGATGGGAATTGACCTGATATATGTATAGCTGTAGCCTAGCTCTAGCAGCCTTAAATGAATAATTCCTTGATTATTGACGGAAATAGACAGATATATAGATAACTCTTTATTGTATACCAAGAAAAAGACAAGGTAGACAACAACAAAAACACGCGTAGATAAAGTACAAAAGGCATATGTAAAAAGATTTCAAAATATATGATGGAAAATAATAAAACATAAAATTTCTCGCGATAATAGTAACATATTTTATCATTAGTCACAGCAAATAGGTACATAGCCCAGATAGCTCTAAATTAAAAGTCTATTCAAATGAAACAAAATAGATATAAAAATATTGCAACAGATAAATCATGTCAATGAAATTACAAGCTTAATAGTGTGGCGTAATGCGTTACACGATGATTTCACTATCCTAAATCACGCTGTATGAGTTTTTTAAAAAGCGAACAATAAGTTACTAATAAAACTGTCAGTATGAGCTGGACTGCTCCCTAGACATGGCGTTCTCAAGTAGAAGATCTAAGAAGTACTAAAATAGAAGTAACAACGTTATCCTTCTCCAGACAAAAAGAAGCAGATCAAAGGTATGACAATAATAAACGCAACTAAGCGTATTTTAGAAATGGGCTTGAGAAAACATAGATTTACCAATATTTCAGTTGTTATTCCAGCCTGCCGTGGCCAGCTTAACGAAGTGACAGTATAAAGGCCTTGCTACGTGCAAATAAACCAATTGAACATCCATTCATCCGGAAGATACCGACAGTTCCCCGTATTTATTTCACCTGTGGAACTGGAAGGGAATCGCTTCAATAAAATTGCTTTTAGGTATTTGTGTGACGAAGCCACCGAGCGAAAAATGTGTTTGTAATGTAGTGTGTAGTATGATATTTTTCGATTCAGGAGTACAATAAATCACGCCCTGATGACGACGATGACGAACTGATGACTTATCTGACCAAAATTTGGCCAATGTGTAAAAAGTTTAAGTCTCAAAAGCTTCAAAACCATAGATGCCGAAAAACAAAAAAGAAAGAGAGAAAAGAAGAAAAAAGCTTTTTAATATTATGGTAATTTTATTATAATGGTCTACAGTGACCATTATGACCGAAACCGTTAATTATAAATATTCAAATATATGTATTTTTGTATACAGTATCTATTAGAGTGCAAAACTGAACCTCTAGCGCTTACCGCTCACCTTTCGAGACAACGACCTGCAAACTTCACCTGGACCACAAACACTCGACAAAATACCGACAATTGTGATGTAGAATATTCCCAAAACACCACAGATAGTTCAATTACTTCAGTAAAACCGAACAGTTCTCTTCCAGGTGTTGCACAGGACCTAAGTTAGTATGTGATCAAGCTCCAGCATGCAATAACACCCACTATAATATAAAACCTGATCACGAAATGCACGGAAACACCTGCGCGGTGAACAAACGTAGTGAAATCTGTAGAATACATGTTTCAGAACGTGGCGTCAGCAAATTCTTTATTTTTCATCTATCATTAATTTCCTTACTTAAGTGCAATTCCGCACGTGGTAAACAGTAATTTAGTAACAAGCATAACATTTGCTTCTATTGCAGTTATTTTTTTGGAGGTACTTAATGAAAAAATATCCACTATTCTTTCGAAGACTAAATTATAGGTAGACGGAAAAGTCAACACAGGCAAGCTATTTCTTCTTCATTTAATGATGGGGAAAACACGAGGGGCCGTTTCTGCTCAATGACAGAGGATTAAGGTTAAACTGTTACTCAATTGAGATGCAATTATCATTGTGATAAAATAGCTTTAAATTTCAAATCAAAAGCAAGAAGATGAGAAACAGGATATGAATCAAATAATGTGAAATGATCGACTCGCTGTACATAATATGTGAATATGTGTGTGTAATATATTATGTCAAACAAATTCAAACATTGCTGCTGCACCACACTGAGTTGATGGCGGCTCGTCTTATTACTTCTGTTCAGAGCTTTGAGATAAATGCCTTTTCTGTTAGTGTTCACGCCAATTTTCAAAAATGTATGTGACATTTGGTGCAGAAAAAATGGCGTTTAACTTTTCGCAATAAACGTTATTTCCATACATTTTTGATTTAGCATTTGCCGTGAACGATAAAAGGAAAGACATCTGTCTAGGAATACGACCGTACAGTACGACACTGTCCTTATCTCGAGATTTTTGCAAAAGTGCAAATTAATTCGAACCACACCCGCTCTCCAACTCATTCCGTCGAAGCGAATGTTTTAATAGGCGCAATTATTTAATTCTCACCACAAGCGATTCCCCAAAAGCATCTCGCAGTCTTCTTGTTAATGTATCTGATGTCTTTAGAATCAAGTCATGTTCTTTACCAATGAAGTACAGAGTAATGTAATTATATTTTATAGAATACCTGGAAATCTATACTAATATTATAAAGCTGCAGAGTTTGTTTGAAGGCGATAATCTCAAGAAGTACTGGTCCATATTGAAAAAATATTTTTGTCTTTGACAGTTTATTTATAATATGCCTTAGGATATTTTTTATCCTGGGAAACGGCTTTATTTTTACGGTATATCAGGTAAAAATTAATAAATGGCAGCTCTGAAATCACTAGACTCATTTGGATGGAATTGTGCACAATTTGTAGATTATACAATGGTGTTACTCTTAGGATACTTTTAATTTGTGACAATTGTCTGTTCCCAAAGGGTCACAGTTAAAACTTAATCATTTATATAACATAATTAATAGATTGTCGTTTACTATTCAAATAATTTGTCGATATGCGTCAAACATTGCAGAACCTCATTAAAGTTGCGGTGCTCCACGCTCCAATATTAGCGGGAACGCTCTCGATAATCCGAAACCTCAGCAGGAGTACTCGGAGGACGGAGCAGACCTAACTTTTAATACGCTTTCAATGTCCAACTATCGGATCGAGAACTTGAGTTGTTGAGAGCTCCAGGGCACTGTCTAATTGATACCATGTTTCATGACACAGCTATTGTCGTAATAATAAAATATAACGCTACACAGTTATAATTGTAATAATATTCCGAGCAGGCAAATGAGCAAAGAGGTCACCTGGTGGAGAATGATCACCACCGACCATGAACATTAGCAATACCCGACTGTATGAGTCGAGAAACCTGAATCACGCTATCGGAGTTTTCTGTATCGTTAGCATACAATACAAGGTTCGACTAACAAATTGTCGGAGCTCGGCCATTCCCCAGGCATCATACCTCGCATGGAGGGAGATCTCACTTTTGCCAAACAAGACAAGCAGAGTTTTTCATTTTTAATATTAGTAAGAATTGAAAACGTAAATAGTAATAGTGTGTGCAGCGAACTAGGAGCTAGGCGCATACATCACGCGGAACAAAGGCACAAAAGGAAGACACGCTGCACGCCAGCGCATCCGCCGTGGCCCGCGTGCACCCAAAAGCCGCGGGAATTTATATCGTTGTTTCGCAAAAATCCAAAAGGATCGTCCCGACGCACGGAATGTTGGTCGCATGTATAAATTGTAAATAAACAGACAGCTCGACAGCAATACATTCTCTAGTATCGACTAGACAAACACTTGAGCCAGAAGACTCCAGAGAATTCAGGTCTTAGTTCTGGATACTTCAGTCGTTTCAGTATATGAAAGGGTAGGAGGTAATAGCTTCTGAACTGTGCCTACAAACCTATTATTCAGAACTAATCTACTAAATTAGGAAAGCAATAATAACCGTATGAGCGGGCACGATATTGCTGCAATTAAATATTAATATAGGCTACATATGTACATCAGAGAGGTACAACCTAAAAGGTGATTCGGTTATTGGCAAAACAATTTGTATCCGAATAGAGAATGAGGGAAAAATCACATATAAAGGTCAAATTCCCAAAAAAAACTGACTGGGCGTTAAGGGGTAACGTCGGCCTGAGTAATAACTGAGGAGTTGTGAATGAAATGCTAGCTAAAAAGAAACAGCTTCCTTTTTGGAGAATCCCTGACCATGTTATAGTACTCCAGACGTATCATAGAAGTTGCTTATTCCCTAATGAATATAACAAAAATACTCGTAACTATCGAACCGCACGAAGACGATAAAAGAATTGGTAGACGATCCTACGTTAATGGTGATATAGAATGGAAGTGGTAGTTGTTGTTGATCAGAAGGCTGACGTTGGTACTCCACACAAATAACAATCGAATTAAATGGAAGTCCTGTATGAGGTCGTATGGTAAAATAATAGACGTATGAACTCACCGCAATCTGCTTCGTCAGCTCCGTCGACACAGTCCACGTGCATGTCACACCGGTAGTGTGGCGGGATGCAGTATGTCTTATTCCACACGTACTGGCCGCAGGTGAGCTGGCCCGCCTCACACTCCGGTGGCGCTGTTAACAAATAAACAAATATTTATAAACATTAATAACTGCATGCCAAATCGGACAGAGAACGGAAGCCGAGATTGGAGGGCAGAAGTTATAGGTATACTAGGTTTGTCAAAACATAGGTTTTACAAGACTCAAACAGCCAATAATACTGATGATGATGTCTCGACCATCAGCATCGCGAACAGCGTATATAAATAACGTAATATATTTTAATAATACGTCCATTTTGCGTGTAATGTCGATATATTATTAAGCTCGTTCAAAAGCATATAATTTTTAACTTGACTGTGAATTCATTAGTGGAAGTAAGCTTCAAGAGTTTAATTTTATAAAAGGGATTCCGTAGCATTGAGATTTTGTCAGACAACTTGGGACAGCTTAAGCCTTTACACCAGTGCAGTGTCGTAGAGTATTCTCTAGGCCTACTCTGTTACCAAGACAAACCCGTGCTATTTAGTAAGCCATTGATGGGTATAGCCAAGCCACGCCCCGGCATTTTGAATGATCATTTTCAAGTTTGAAATGTTCGTTTGCGCTTTGTCTTCTCCATAACTTAGGGGTAATGTAACCCAAAGAAAATGTGAGGGTACCCATTAATGCGTTACGGGGGTGTCAAGCCCAAACTAGTTTAAGGGGCGGATAGTTGATTGATGTTCGACATTGATTACAGTTTGACCCGCGCGGCCTTCCTAATGAATATTGATACTCCGCCACGCCACAGGACTTCAGCAGTCCTCTTTAACGATCAACCTATGTGTAATCGATCCTGGGAGTCGAGAATGAGCTTCCGGTACACGATAACAGAAGCCGTCACATCCCGACGGATTCTGTCGATCGCAGGTAATCGGCTCCACCACGCTGCACCAAGCATTGGTGCAATCGGACCAGTAGTTCCCGAGATTAGCGAGTTCAAGCAAACAAACAAGCTTTATAAAATTTGTATAGAGTTGTACGGCCGCTTCGCCAACATGGTAGTTACAAAGTAGCCTATGTGTTATTCCAGACTACAATCCATCTCTGTACCAATTTTTTTACAGGTTCCTTAAGTATATTTTGCGTGAAAGATGAACCATAAACCATAAACTCTTACAAATTTTTACATTTATAATATTAGTAAAATTATAACGTTTAACGGAAACAATAACAAAAAATGAAAAAGATCCTTCAGTAACTGAAATAAAATACATTTTACAATACAATCTAAATTACTTGGAGTTTGTATTTCCTATATTTCCAGCAGTAAGAATAAGAAAGGTGTACCTGCCCGCTCAAAGCGAGGTTTGAACACCCCTGATCCAAGCCTAAAATTGGATTCTCGCCTGGCCGCTTATGTAATTGAATTCGGTGGTGTGTTGGTTAATCGCCAAGCGCGATCAAATTGTTCGATTTAACGTTTGTACGTCACTTGTTCTGACCCGCAATAAGTGATCACTAGAGATGAGCCGACTAGTCGGTGAAGCCGGCTTATCTCTAGTGGTCAACTTTACACTGTCATCATTCGGAACCGATTTTCATCGACAAATATCAGAATAAGGCGCGCTAAACATACTGTTACCATAAGACGCAAACTACGAACTGAAAATTGAACTCAAATTATTTATTTAATCTTACGAAGTAAATGCTAACTTTATGAAAACCAAAAATGTGTACATGTGTTTTGTATTAATAGCACAGTTCTTCCTCTTCACAGTTTTTACTCTTACTTTTGGTATAATCGACTATTAATAGTATAGTAACATTATTCTTTTATCTAGCTATATGATCAGCTATTAAATTATTATTTCTGCTCTAGTTAGTATTTTATTCACAACTTTCATCACGGTCTTTCCTACTAAACTTCACCGTATACTTTACATACCAACTGAACAACGCAGCAATTTTGGGCCCGCGGCAATAACTCCCGAAACATAATTTATTCCGATACCCATTGGATTTAAACGAGGTGACGTCGGCTCCTACATATGCTGTACTGCTGACTTAACGTCAGCTGCGTTACTGCGGATCAGTGGATCCATTTTCCTCGTAGGGATATGATTGATCTGATCCGAGCTGATCCGCAGCTATTGGTTGTACGAGAGTTATAACATTGGTCCTGACATTTATCATTTGAAGTTATTACTTTTTAATTTCATTGATGTACAGGTTGGTACTAATAAATCTTTAAGTACTAGTAAGTATTTAAGTAGGTTGGCGTATGAAAATGAGTCTGTCGTATGTTGTCACGCTATTAACTCTTCTCATAACTTAATACAGGATCTCGTCAACGACACCTCGTTTCCTAATGTATAGGTCAGCCATGCCGTTAGTTCAGGATCTGTCGTCATACCATCAGCCCCCACACCCCATAGATAATTAGAATAACTAGGTTTTGAAATGGGACGGTCGACCTATTCTTCAT
>DWJZ01006606.1:0-12874 GCA_018249125.1 Asbolis capucinus
GCGATTGCGTTTACAACAGTGTCGCAAGCAGTGCCAGGCGCTGTCGTAAGCCATTGTAGGCTTACACAACTGGTTCAAGGTTCCAATCCCGCGTGCGTTCGCTCGGATGTACGGAAACTAGATTTAGTAATACATTTACTGTTTAATGCACACGCCTGAGGTTCAACATTGCCCGGGATTTCAAAGTATTTAAGTACTGGAACCTATCTATAATACTGTAATACGTACATAAAAAGTTTCGTAACACTACCACATATCTCTACAGTTTTTATTAAGTCCTAAATTAACAGTATGGAAATTTCAAAATTCAAATACTCAGAACCTGCAGCATTTTAAAATGCCGCCAGAATAACATAGCACCATCCTGCATGTAGAGGAAAGTAAATATTAAAACGGGTAGAAAACAAACATGAGAGTATCGTGCAGTCGAATCGACCGCCGTGCAAAGGTCAGTACAGTACGAGAACGTATGACGCAACGTCTCTAGGGCGTTATTGCGCAATCCACTGCAAGACAGACTACAATAGATACCTATCGAGTCTGACTAACTCACCTACGATAACTTCATCTATATATTTTAATTGGTCTATCATAAACGCTAAATCATCGTCTGTATATTCTTTTGAATCATCATTGACGACGATGCAATTGAAAAAATCTGGTAATTCAATTATTTAATACATTGTATTTCAGTTTCTAAAATGTTAATATTCAACAACGATATTGTATCAAGTATCGTCTGCTCAGGTGGCTATTAAAACCCCTTAATCTCCACGGTGAACAATTTTTTCAAACTATTTCTGCTCTATCAAGAATGAGTTAGCATTACGCGCAGCATAAACCTTTAGTGTAAGTTATGTGCCCCCTAAGGTCGCTCTACTCAGTTCCGCTGTACAGCTAATTCTATTTATATTCACAGTACACAATGCAATGTTATAAACAGATAACGAGCATTAGTTACAATAAACGCTTTATCGGCACATGATGTAATACAGGAACTAAAGCAAGGTTCTCCGGAAGGTATTACAGAACATAAGGTCATACCCGCATTTAGTTGATCGTGCATCGCGGTTGCTTATGAATTTTTAAATTCCAGTCACAAACGATTCTGATATAATGATTGTACAGCCAAATCATGAAACACGGTGATATCATAAAGTTAAATTTCAACTTCGTGAGTTTTGTTAACTGTACAATTATCTATAAAGTCTAAAAGAGCACAAACCTCGAAAGATACATCAATGACATCATTTACATATAATCATACACATACACGATTAATGTTACGTAACACGATTTTTTCACGCGCAATACACAGTCCGATAATTTCATCGGTACGAGGACAAGTAAAGATAACTTGACCTATTTTTTTTATCTCGCCCGCTCGCGTAACTGTAACCTACATACGCTGTGAACGTGTGCGTGAACAACCAATTGCGACAAAGTAGATCAGTACGCGTGACGTATCTTATTTAAGGTCCTAAGCTTCCTGTAGACGAAAATGGAGCACCATGACGCAACAATGATGAGGCAAAATTCTGAGAAATTGTTTTTCATAACAAAGATACTGTACTTACCAAGGCTACTACGGCCGTATAAATAAAAACCCATATCATTAAAAAGAACGTAATTATTAAGAGTCAATGCTATAAAAAAGCAAATGATATATATATTGGGAAACTCCTAGTGAGTCAAACATGTTTTCTAATAGCAATAGGCAGACAAACAATACCACGCACAGAATAACCCATTCTGAACCAGTTACATATTACTTCGGTTTACTGCGTTTCCTAGAAGCAAAAAATATTTTACATAACATCCTGTAGTAGTCAGCTGCTAAATTTGGAGAATCTAGAACACAGAAATAGGTTAAGTGTTTCTTAATAATACAGCAATTAGCTGTAGGTTTGGAGCAAGGTCAGTATAAAGTAGGTCTCAGTCTTTGTTGAGTCTCGTCCAAACAATCAGGTATTTGTGGAAGGATTATTTTTATCAGATAGGGAAATCCTCTACCGGAAAAATTAACAGGGCCTTGACATATATGTATATTGTATTGGTAGCCGCTTATCAAAACACTTGTTATGAAACGCAACCTTGACACCAAAAGTTTATCGCCGCGACCCAGAGGCCACCCCGAAATAACCCTTCCTCCTTGCTCAAAGACCTCACGCAGAAATTTGAATGAAAATCGGTCAAGTACGCGCAATACTCATGAAAAATATTTTAAACACATTCACAAACTTCGACGTTCTATTACAAAAGTGTACAGCATAATTTAACTCGAAGGATTTGATTCAGCCGATTGTCAAGTCGGAAAACAAAGACATAACACCATATCTAATGTTTAGGAAACATACCTTGGCGTCTTACTATAAACTGTAATCAAATACTTACATACGTCTTGGCGCCAAGCGCGAAGATATTGTTCATGGAATGCCACGATTAATACATTTGTGAAGTTCTTTTTGTACGTATATTCAATCATGTTAATTTAAAAATCAACTGGCATTATGCTTTAGAGTGCCTTCGCATGATACTAAAATGTCAAATCAAAGATGGCCGCCGGCCTACTTTTCCCGCGCAATAAGTGGCGAGCGTGTGGAAAGTTACCGCTGTACTACTTTCTCTACTTTTTCCAAGATGGCTGATATTGTCTATGCACATTTAAAAGCAAGGTCAAGAGCACAATTGTTGCTATTGTGAATAATAATATAAGGTAATCCACTTTAACTATCCATATTAGAATAACAGACAAATATGATCTAAATGTGGAAATGTTAAAAATAAATGAATAATCGGCAAACAGGGCTTAGATGAAGGGAATCACGCAAATGCTGAGAAAACAACTGTTAAACTTGGATCGGTAATGTGACGGTCAAGGGCGATTCCGCGCGATCGATAATTAGTTTTCACGTTCCGAGATCACGTTGGAGTTTATATAACGGTTTAGAGAGGAGCAAACGTGCTTCGCGTTGCGCAAACGTCAACGTGAGGGTTCAAGACCGGGCACGTGTCGAGAGCCGCGTGACCGCGCTGCTTGGCTCCGCACGTGCGGTAGGACAATCACGCCGCACCGTGAGGTCATGTGCCGATGTCCCGAACTCGCGCGATCTATGACGTCTTTCCGATTTAATCCTGGATACATATCAAGGTCTTTAAACTCTGAATCGGATACGGAGACAAAATAATTTAAATGAACAAGTCGTTGCTCCGCTCCAGTTGGGGACTAGTGGTAGATTTTTTCTTGGCTATTACCGATCTGATGGGTCGTCTGCTTGTATCTGCTAATTCCAAAAACATATTCAAAATTATGAGTCATAATATAAGTAATTAATTAACAACACGGATGAAACTAATCACGAACTGAGACTTAAGTTGTTATCGTAAATGTAGATGTGAATCGTACACGTGACTAAATTTTAACACTAGGATATTATCGTCTAATAGGAATGATAATCACACAGTCAGTATCACTTTAGGCCTCACAACATGAGGGGCACTGCCGATGATTGACTGATCAAGTTGATTGGTAGACTTGACACACCTTTAAGAAAAAATCTTTCCTAATGAGGTTGGTTATCCAAAGGAAATAAACCTCCAAATCGTACCACGTCCAACAAAAATCCCTGTTAAGATATGGTAGCATATCTTAACTTGTGACGGATCCAAAACATTGTTATGTAAGAAGCGTGAAGAATTCAAGAAACCTCGCCGCACATCAAGTTCGGTCAATATCACTTGCCTGTTACTAGGAAACATTTTTACTCTTACAATCACTTGAATCAGTCCGGATAAAAGAGCATTTATTTTTAACCAATTTAACTTATTTTAACAAAGTTATTTTCATTCATTGTATACAAAATATTTATAGTATAACAATGAAAAGAATGAACTTTTTACACCTAAATATAGTACTGCTGATTACAATTAGAGTTTAATATTGACCGAATTCACACTTTTTGCGTAAGAGTTAAAAATGTGTTGCTCAAACTCATTGTTATCAGTGTTTGCGAAATAACACTTTATGAGTCAGTGGCATATAAGGCGTAGAACACCAAATGTTATTGTGTAATGAATATTATCAATAGATAATAGGTACTTTACTTGAATACGGATTACTTGAGCCAGACATTAATAAAACAATTGCGAATTTTATCATTGCAGACAATATTTAACTGTAATCTGTACCTCCATTAATTATGATAGATTATGCCAAATTATAACCAAATCCCTGACAACAAGACTCAATTCTGAATAATGATTTAGACTTACCAGTAAGCATACAAAGTAACAAAAAAGAAATATAAAGTCAAATCACAGCGATGGAATGAATCATAATGACAAACACAAAAAGGACATAACGATTTAACCGCAGTAAAAATAACCTTAACCCCGACGAGGGCGCAGGGGCACGCCCTCACGTGCAATGTTGCCACGAAACGAGAATCAACACGTTCGAAATGAATATAAAACTATGAATTTTAGACACGAGATTGACTGGAGCACCAACGATTATTCTGTGTCCGAAAATATATTTGAAAGTACTGCTCTGAAAAAATAAGGAACAAAGTACAATAGTTTTACTGTTTGTGATGAGCTTTTGCATTTGAAGGCTGTAACTTTCGTTAAGTAGGGTTACTTAGTATTTATATTTTTGCTGAAAAACGCAGTGATTTTTTTCGCTTTTTCTTCTTCTGTTATAATAGCACCTTACCTTTCCGAAATGGTGGTAGATTCAAAATATTTCACGTTCATAAGTGTATTGTAAATACCTACATAAAATAAATGATTAGAGTTTGAATAAAAAAACATCGCCTGCGCAAGAAAGACACAAAAAAAACAAACGCAATGTACACTATCTGTGTCCCAAATAGATATGGCGTAGATAAGCAAACACGAGCAAGCTTATTAACCCAACTAATGATCGGTCTGTCGAAACATGGCTTGCCCAACCCAACCTTGAAATGCGGTGACGAAACCGAATTGCCGTTTCATAACAGTATTACGAGTTTTAGACACCAGATGAGCATAAAAACATCGCTGTGATACCGTACGGTCCCAGTTTTGGGTAACGGTCTCGCGAGAGAGTATACGATTAGTGATAACTGTTTGTTGGTAGGAGAGTGCTGCAGACCGTTAGAGATTGGCTTGTCGATATCTCATCTATAGATGAATAAACCAAAATATGATTTTTCATAACTTTTGTAATAGACGCGAGTACATCTGCTCAATAAGAAATGGTTCAAAAAATAGCTCATTAAGCTCAATTATTTCACGCCAATAATTTGCAATTAAAAACGCATGATAATGGCAAGTCTGTTATTTGTAAGCATGTAGCTTTGTTAGAAAGTCCAGAACTGTTAATCGGTATTTAACAGTGTTCTTCCAACCGTCAAGTTAACGGACGCTTCATTTTTTGCTCACAAATAGAGCAGTCACAGCGTTACTTGTTACCGCAACCTCTGCAACGAGACCCACTTACTGTGTCAGTTATTTAATTCTATGTAACATAGCTGTTATATAAAATTAAATAAGGTCAATTGCAATGTTTGCAGTGTATTTTGCCTTTGAGAAACAATTTGAAGTAGCCTTTTAAAATAAAAAAAAAAATCCTATTTTCTTTCAACAAGAAAAAAAACGTTGACGTTAATTTTAAGAATTGACTTTGAAGATTACGCTTTTAAATTTCTAGTAAAATTCAATAAACATTGTTATTTAAATTTGTTAATGTATCGAAAACAATTTTGATAAAGTAATGTCATCACACGATATTAAAAACCCAGATACAATAATGATTCATTTGTTATTTTTGAAAAGATAACACATTATATTGTTGCGATAACATAATTTAATTATATCATTATCGGCAATGAGGCGCGTAATAAATATTATTGGTCGTTAACTTAGGAAGACACATTATTATAAATATTTAAATGTGAAGAAATACGCTTAACCTACAATACGGGAACTAAAAGAAGTATTACTAGTTTAAGAACTAGTTCAAGAACTAAAAACCTAATTGATATCAGATGCCACGGGTCTCGTGTCACAGCACTAAGTAGATCTTAATTCTTGTTACAGTAAAAAGTCAGTTCCCACAACTCTTGACACTTGGTTCAACACGCATCGATTAAGCTGCTTTTACACAACCCGACACGTCGGCTAACAGTTATCACGAAGTCTTAATTATACCCAATCGATACGTTCAATAGACGTTTTGATAGCTGAAGTTTTAATCGAACGTATCGGATGATGTAAAACGGTCTTAGTTGGTGCGATTAATCGTATCGTACAGTTATCGGATAACGGAGTCCACATCTGGGGCGGCCTACTGACACCGAATTCTGTGGGGCGCGCATTCTTAGCACCGTTCAATGGCGCATATTGAGTCTACGGGTTAAAAGAAAACAATTACAATTATGACAAGGTTATTTGACGGTTTTTAATAAACCAATACAGATAATTCCGAGGTCTTTTGATAGCCGATAATTTTGAAATTACATTTCGCTTCATTGTCGGATTTGTCTTTCAAAAACTGTAACATTCCATGTCTTATCAACGAAAATAGGTAAAAAGATTTAGATCTTTCTTTGATTAACAATGAATCACCCAGATAAATGGTATGACAAAACAATTGTTCTTTATTTAAAACTATATTTCATAAGAAATAAACAGGCGTTTTGAAGATTGCATTGCGTTGTATTTGTTGGGTTTGATTACCGCATAGCATTTTATTTTGCACAATACCACAACGGTGCTTAAAACAAGAAATCATTACAAAAGTTTACGAAATATCGTAATAAAAACTTAATTATCTATATAACCTTCATAGATTGTGACATTTCTTAACATAACCAATAAGACTTG
Source organism: Asbolis capucinus (assembly GCA_018249125.1). Lineage (NCBI taxonomy): Eukaryota > Metazoa > Arthropoda > Insecta > Lepidoptera > Hesperiidae > Asbolis > Asbolis capucinus. The sequence goes on from DWJZ01006606.1 coordinate 6,868, forward strand.
GCATAATGGCTTTGAAATCGTTTGCCGAAAATATTGTCTTGAACCGTGAAATTATCGAAGCATCATTAACAATAAGAATGGTTTTTTTCTTTGGTTCTTCTTGATTTGGTATTGCTGATGTAAGTGGTCTATTTACCATCAAATAGCAGGTCTGTTGGTTGTTGGTTTTTTCAGCAAAAAGGAAATATTATAGATCGCCTATTAAAATGAGCCAACACAATAAAAAAACTAAATTATATTTAAATAGTTCGCTCGGGACGAACAACAAACCTAATTTTACCTTTAACTTTCAAACATGTCAGCAAATGTGTTGTCCATTTAATTTTAAAGTTTCTGACATTATACGTTTTAATTGTATTGGTATAATTATTTTTAATATGAATTATGCTAGTAGTATTTTTTTTAACCTCACCTCCATATTTATATTTAGTTTACAGCAATATGAATACACCACCAAGTAAGATTCATGCGTCACAAAAGTCATTAAGATGATAAAAGTAAACGTACTCTCGAAGGAAGTAGTTACATAAATCTTTCAAAATACAATGAGTCCGTTCAATAACATCTTAAAAGTCTCTAGAGTAGCTCTAATGATCGTTTTCGAATTTCAAAAGTTAAATATTGAATAATTTCGTATAATACAGAATGGGCACGTGTTGCTTTCAGTAACATTGTTAAAATACATGCAAATTGAACTGGCAATGCATAAGTTCAAATTTAGAAAGGACTCTCACGTTGTGGGCCGTCGGTGCGTGTTCTAACACGTGATCGAATTACTTTTTTTCTACAGGCTGCGTTAAAAAAATCGATAGCCTTTATTACTCAGCCACAATGGAGGGTTACGATCGTGTATTGTTTACCATGATTATAAAACGAATCATTTAAATTTTCCTTCATTCATTCCTTATCGTAAAGTTCTCTTAATATTCATTGGATTGAGTTTTCAAGTTTTGCTTATAACTACTGCAAATTTTTAGTTTCATAGGTTGATGAACTTAGGATACTGACATTGATAAATTGGCGTACATTTGAAATATTTTATAAAAATACCAATTACAAAACAGGGTGGTAGTTTCAAAAATTAATATCTAACGAGAGGAACAAATTAGAATAACGATCGTGACAATCTGTGACCTCACATAACATGAGATATTAACAGATAAAATATTGGATTAAAATAAAAAAGTACGTTACGTAAAGGTGAACGATCGCGCGGTCGATGGGATTTGAAATAATGAAAACGGCCGCGTCTACTTCTCAACCGCATTACTGGCAACGTGAGCTGTTGCGAAATCTAAATATTATCGTTCAGAAACCGTTAATAAGTCATAAACAGTCGCGTGTTCATGGACGTGCATTGATAATACCGTTGTCCTCGTTTAAAATTCGAATTTAAAGGTTACTTTTCCAGAAGAAATTTTATTTACAAGTCATTTCACACATTTAAATAACACTTCAAATTATTCCACACGCAGTTTTGTAACGTCGTAACCTTTGCCAGACTACACGAAAGGTTAGGAAATGCGATTTATTAACTAGTTCTGTTAACGTAAAGGGGCGAAAAAACTGTTGTGGCAACGCGGTTTCACAAAGGTGATCCGCGTCTAACTCGCAACGGGACGTTGCGACATCCATTTTTGCAACTCTACTCCATTTTGCAATGTTAAAGTGCAACTTTTCTTTACTAACGTGAAGTTGTTTCGTTGTTTCAGAACCAATTGGAAGTGTCGTGCGGACCGGGCTTCGTCCGCCGAAACATGGTAGCCGAGTTCATACTCAACCAGCAGCAGCTGCTGAGCGCGGGGGCAGGAGCGGGCTTGGGGCCTGCACCCCCTCCCGCGCGGGTTCCTCCACCGCCTCGCGCGCGCCTCTCTGTCTCACCCCACTTCCCCCTCGATCAACCTCCTTTACCCGTTGGGTCTCCACCCGACGACTACAACTCCTATGACTTCAACAAGCGCAAGGACTTCTTTGGCCAGCGCAAACAACGCGAGTTCATCCCCGACAGCAAGAAGGATGATGGATATTGGGACCGCCGCAGACGCAATAACGAGGCAGCTAAACGCTCCCGTGAAAAGCGTCGCTTCAACGATATGGTCCTCGAACAGCGTGTCGTTGAACTCTCAAAGGAAAATCATGTATTGAAAGCGCAGCTCGACGCCATTAAGGAGAAGTATGGCATCTGCGGTGAAACCCTCATCAGCATCGATCAAGTGCTTGCCACTCTTCCCACATGTGATCAAGTGTTGTGCGTCACCAAGAGGAGTAAGCTTTCGGGAACTGCTTTATTCCCGCCTGCACCACCACCGCCCCCACCGGCGCCGCCATCATCGCCTCCATCACCCCCTCCACAACGCGCGCCCGAGCCCTACCAGGAAAGGCTTCCTCCTCCAGAAGCCTACTACCCCCACCCCGGTCACTATGAGCAGCCCGGCTCCGTCCTTAATCTCTCGCGGACCCGACGGGCTCCCTCTCCCTACGAGCTTTCCTCACTTTCTGGCTCCGGAGACGAGACCGCCGAGCAATACGCACCGGAAAACAACGGTCTGCCCCTCAAGCTCCGCCACAAATCACACCTCGGAGATAAGGACGTAGCCAGCGCGCTGCTGTCCCTCCAACACATCAAGCAGGAGCCGGGTCCCCGTTCCTCCCCATCTTGGGACGGCGAGGGCTCTAGTGACGAGAGGGACTCCGGGATCTCCCTGGGCGTGGAGTACAGGTCGCAGCGAGGGGAGGAGAGGCTCGCGGAGGAGGAAGATGCACATCTTAAAGCAGAGCTGGCGCGGCTCGCCACTGAGGTGGCTACGCTGAAGAACATGATGCATCAGAATAAAGCGCGCGCGCACGAGCACTGAGCGACTCCAGCCGCGCCCTTTGCCCGCGCCCCTCGCCCCGCGCCGCGCCGCGCCTGGATCGCGCAGCGCAGACCGCGCAGCTCGCGCCGACCCGCGACGGGTCCCCTGTTTCGCGATCATGTCGATGTTTCGTACAAACTGTCTCAACCTACCCCCTCCCTAGTAGTCGAAGTTACCACGTTGTAAAAAGATGAAGTTATATATTTGTATAATATTGTGCAGCTGTACGCGGCTAAGTCGCAACGCCTATTTGTAATCCTTCCTAGTAGTTGTATCGGTGTAATTTGTCGTTCCTTGGGGCCGAGATCTGGAGTCGCAGGTCCGGCCCTCGAGTTCGATGAGACTTATTACGGTTTACAGACTTTTCGAGCAGATAAAACTTATCTACTCAGTGATAGATTTAAAAAAATGCATTTTTAGTGGTGAGCTATGTCTAATGTATATGTAATATAAGTGAAGTAGATCTGTTTCATCTATTCGAAGATTCGTTGGTGGAAATCGATGGCTAAAGACTATGTTTCTAAGTTCTAGGTTAATTAGGTGTAAGTAATTAAGTCCATTCTAGATGATTATTTATAAAATTGATGTATAGTCTATCTCATTCGGAATGCCCGTTAGTTCCAAACCAAAAAAAATGTAAATTAAATAGGTCCTCTGTATTATAGCTGTCATGAAATCGCAAAATAATTATAAGCCACAAAAATCCTATCGTAATGCAGAGCGTAACGGATACCAGTGCCTTTTTCAATACATACCTACCTAATATACCTACCTGTAACATAGCTACCTAAAATAATATTTTTGTACTTTAGAAATAAATTGGCGATTTCATAAAATCGATAAGTTAATCCGAAACCCAACCACGTGTTCGCTCAGCGATTAGATCGCAAGACGCTGGGCCATGATGGGCCAGCATGAACTACTCAAATTGACATGTTCCACTTTATGTTATTGCATCTCGGGAGAGTAGACACCTGGTCGGGAACGGTAGTCCTAAAGGCTAGATCGAAAAGTATTCGATTGTATTGTAAGTTATACTCCTAATTGCCCATAGGGCATGTTATTGACTGAAGGAGTTATATACTAAGTATTTATTTATTCGGACCGCGAAAGAGGATTTTACAATTTATTATCTTTGTATAAGAAACGCTATACGATATAAATAAATTGTGTACATTACATGTGATATTGAATTTTATTTTCTCATCCAATTTTACGATTTCAAGTTTTATTCTGAACATACAACCTAATCTAGAAGGGCCTATAGCCTATTTGACATTGCCTCCGAAGCGACAAGCAGTGGGTTCGATTCTCGGGACAAGCATTTATGTTGTTCTGAGGTTGTGTTATTGGTGTGACACAAAGTGTTTTAATATACAAGAGTCGACCCTAAACCGACGCAAGTTGTCGAGCAATGATCGTATTAGAAGAACATCAGACAAAACCCAAATTATGAAAAAAGCAAAAAAAATATTTAATTACAATACTTTGATAAGGAACTTTTACTATATCAGAAATCCTAAATAGAAATTATAAAGGAATTAAAAACGCAATTTACTTATCTGTGTAAACAACATCATATTGTTTATCGTCAAGATAAAATATTCATTACATAAACAAAAATAAATATGGATCACAATCACTTTTTCACAATTACCAGAGATCATTCTTTATATCTTTTATTACTGGGCGAAAGTCCTAACGGTTTGAACATTGGTCTCTCGAACGAGGTCCAAGGTTCCACACCTCTAATTATCAAAGTTATGTATCAGAAGTCGATTATCATTTGAATGAAAACATCGTGAGGAAACCTGCACTCCTGAGAATTAACATAAAATTCTCGAAAGTGTGTGAAGTCTACAAATACAAAATTCGATTACAATAGAAGTGTTTTCAAGTCAAGAGTGAATAGGATATTACGCACTAGCGCGCTTTACCATCTACGACGACATCACCACTTACCATCAGATGGGAAATGTCAAGGACTAATTTTTATTTATTTATTTATTATTCTTTATTGTACCATATATTTGGAACAAAAGGCGGACTTAATGCTAAAAGCATTCTCTGCCAGTCAACCTTAGTCAACCTTAGTTATTCAACCTTGTTTATACTTAGTATAAACATAGTAGTTTATAGACTATGTATGACATTGTCAAGCATTTTGTTTAAAGTATGTTATAGATGTGTTATAAAACTAAGTATTATTTCGAAATGAAGTGAAAACTGTTTATTTCCTCTTAGGAACCAAATAACTTAACGTAAGTCAAAATATTACAATACAAGGTCCCTACAAAATGTTACGATACAAGGTCCCTACAAAATGTTACAATACAAGGTCCCCAATACAAAATATTTAAAAAAATCATTCCATTTAATGTAATTTTCGTGTTTCCTGCTTGTTTCATTACTATCGTTATCCTTCTACGTTTATGTGGCACATTCTTCAGTGCTTTTGTCACGATAAAAAGTAACCTATGTTTTTTTCTTAAGTCTTAGTCTATCACTGTTCTAATTTTCATCAAAATCTTCCCAGTTTGGCGTGAAATCGACAACATACAGAGCATCGCATTTAAATTATTAGTAAGGAAAACGAAGATACATAAATATTCTTAACACAGCACGTTAATGATACGTAAAAAGAATTGTGTAAATACATTAGACGTAACTAGTGATCTGTCAACAGAACGTGATGTCATCATCAGTACGCGCCGCTACTTCCGGCGCCACCACCAACGCCATGCACACCTCGCAGACCACGTCGGGTATGTACTCTTGGTTACTTGGAAGTTTGGGGTTTTTTGGGTCGAGTAATCGATCGAGGTTGTATTGTTGAAGAAGTAGGATTTAGTGTATTTTTGGGAGATTTTGCAATGACAATAAATGAGTATCTTTCAAAGCCGCACTCAGTCGTTTTTATATTACTTAAGGCAATCCTTAGTTCAGAATCTGTATACGAAATGTTGAATTAAGGAGAAATTCATGTAACCATTAACGATTCGGGCGGCAGTTAGAGTTAAAGTATATATGAGTTGTCCAAAGGTATTTATTATTATTATATATATTATTTTATTATTTTTGAATTATTAGCATTTATCTTTTTTTAATATTCGTTATTAACTTTATATTGGATATTCCGATTTTTATAATTA
>DWJZ01006607.1:0-12874 GCA_018249125.1 Asbolis capucinus
CTATGATGGTAAAGCGCACTAACTTAGTAGAAGCCTATTCACTCTTGACTTGAAGACATTTACATTGTAATCGAACGAAAACACCGACGTGGGTAACTTATTCCAGTCCTTCGCGGTACGGGTGATAAAAGACGAGGCGAAGCGCGTGACACTCTTACGGCGTACTAAGATTCCTCGCCCTTGACACAAGTGTTTTTCTATTATAGTTCACACTAAACGCTAGTTCAATATTGTATGGGAATGACGTTCGATGCAGAAACATTTGTTGTTTGTTCCCATATATTTAAGAATTAACTTTTGGAGTGAACGATAACAGAAAAGACATTTGTCTCACCAATAACACTTCACAAAAATGAAAATTTATAAGTCATAATTACATAGGCACTAATAGACTACCAACCACGCTACAAAGCCGTTAATTTAACTGAATAAACAAGTAACCCTGCCTGCGAGGCAAGGGGACCCTGATCGATTCCCACCGGATATTAATGTTACAGGAAAATATTTGTTCTTGGGTCATAAGTGTTAGTAATTATTTGCTTTCCGTCACAGTCAAGGATTTAAGTGTATGAGTGTGTAGGCGTTTATTTTTTCCACCGTCCAGTGTGCGGCAGTCCTTTACCGTCTGGGCGGGAGCGACACGAAATGAAGACATAATAAATTGCCCGCTATACTTTCAAAAATGTGATGAAAAAAAATGAGAACAGGAACGTGAATGGGATGAGCCGAGGTTATAATTGTACGGTGTAGTGGAAATAACTTGAGAAATACATATATTGAAGTAGGAAATATTAAAACTTGAGTTTATGGCCCTATTGGGACAGCTTCGTTGGCCCTGATTTCCTCTGACAGACCAGGGTGTTGTCATTAGTCAAAATGGTGATTCTTCCTGTATTGGTGTTTTCTTAGGAACCCATGAAATGGAGTGCAAAAAAGCAGGTCCATCTCCAGTTCCGCCAAGGCTATGGTGTTATATGGTGTTATGGTCTAACGTTAATCTAATATCAATTTGCAGCGCAGACATTCAGGCGATCCGTCCACTTCTTTGCTATCAGTTTAAGGTAAAAATACCGATGGAATCGAACCCAATACCCTTCACACTCGGGCTTATTATAGATTAAGCTTCCGTTAATACAATAATTCAATGATTTGTATTGGAATTTGCATAAATAGTGCGCTAACCGATAGGGGCGAGTGGGGAGCGATTGGTGCGCAGCGGTGGAGCAGCGAGCGGTGAGTGCGGTTTATTTGGTGTTTGACAAAGGGCGGTATTGATTGACGTCACACGTCGCGCTAGTGATCATATTAGGACCGTGCTGCGACCTGCAACTTCCTCTCAACACTCACCTCATTACGTCACTTTGCTCGCGAAATGTATCAGATCCACAACATTATCAAACTTTAGTTCAATGCACCAAAAGGTCGCTGGAAGAAAAAAAAAGGAAGGTTGGTTGGAAGACGTGACTGCAGAACATCCGAGAGTGGGCCAGAATAGCCAGCACAGCTGAGCCATTCCGTAGAGTAAAAAAAAAAAGAAAAGCAAGAAGCTAATAGTCAACCATCACTAGTTGGAGAGGGACTAGTAGAAGTTTGTCGTTTTCATCAATACAATTTATTGTTATTTATTTAAAACTTCTTTATAGCAGAAAGTTGTGGTACAAAAGGCGGACTTTAATACTAAAAGTATTCTCTACCAGTCAACCTATGGTCTAACCAGAAATCAGCGACAGCGGTATTGTACGAAGGTAAACGATAAACCAAAAAAAGAGAGAAAAAAAAAGAAAAAAGCAATATTAATTAAAAGGTTATTAGAAGACAAAAAAATATATATATATACAATCAGTATTGATGTTTAAAATGATTTTGTGCTAAACTTATTTTTGACAAAGTTGTGAATTGGTTCCTTTTCGCTTAACTACGTTCGTTTGTACAACTGCAGGTTACTACTAGTATGTACCAGACGAAAGTTTGTCAGGATGGATGGATGTTACTGTTTGACGCAAGAACTAGTGAACGGTACTGAATATATTGACACACATATATATGTATATTATAGTCTGAAATAACTACATAGACTACCCCGGCACGCGAAAGCCGCGGGTGGAAACTACAACAAAGTACAGGTAAGACCTAAAATTTTACTAAGTCAGGGCTGCCACCTTAACCCTATTACCTATCTAAGTTCAAAGGTACCAACCGAGAGGTTGAAATATTTTACTGAACATTATAACATTGATTGCAATTTGTATTTGTTCATAAACAACTGCAATATTTGAGAAAAACCGTGGCGCAGTCATTGACGCCCACCATTTAACAAAAGTACGAGGAATTTTCTTAATACTATGCTAAGAATATTATATTAAGATAATATCAATTATAGGAAATATACAATCTAGTCTTGCATTTGTGTGTGGGTGTGTGTGGTGTGTATATGTGTGGGTGGGTGTGTGCGCGCGTGTATGAAAGAATGTGTGTCTGGATGTATGTATGTTCAAGGGTAATTGGATTTACCTGGTTTTTGACAAGGGCGGTTATTGATTGACGTTCAAGGCATAGTACTCACTGTGGCGTGACTTTACTACACCGAACATTATAAACCACTAGGAATAGTCAAGTTAAGTTCACCCAGGTAAGTGATTAATGTCAGAACAAATTTGATCAAGGTGTCTAACTACGGCGTTCAGAGTTGCCAAGTACTTAGAACAGATTCTTTAAACAAAAACTGTATTAATTAGTGATTTAGGACGCCATTAACGGCTCCGGGTGCGACAAGAAATAGATATAGCTATGTTACTCACTTCTTTTTCGCTCTCATTTACTATTTTTCTACATATAATATACATGTTACATAAAATATATTATTTTATTATATAATACAATGAAATCTATCTTTGATCTTCTTAAAGTAACAACAAGTTCCTCGAATTTGTTTCGTATTACGGATTTCGATTCGACAAATTTTATAAATTTTCTTTTACATCAAATAAAAGGTAAAAAGGTTTCAAAATAAATATCTTAATTTTAACGATAAACATACATGTATATTTCTTAAATATATACTTATAAAGATATATTTACACTAAGAATGACTGATAAACATACATGTATATTTTTTAAATATATACTTATAAAGATATATTTACACTAAGACACACAGAACAAACATCAGAGCTGCTCATCACAGAAGAGTTTGACCTGTGTGGGAATCGAACCCACGACCTTCGGTATCGCAGTGTACCAACCACTAGACCAAACGGCCGGCTGACTTCTTAGCCTATTCCGAAAACCTGAACTACCAGGATAGGTTTGGGGTTACTATTCGAGGCCTACCCAAGGTCCCATCACTACACCACATTTCGTAAATTCATACTGATTTCTTGAAAACCGAATCAATTAATTAAGCAATCAAACAGACTAAAATCCTCATTATCATTGCATGTGTCCAATCGGCGTCATTACCCGCGCCTCCCCGGCTCGCGGCTCATGCGCGGTCCCCACTCGCCCCGGTCCCCCCACTCAATTAACCGTTGATATGAGCTTTGAGTGGCTGAAGCCTGTAATGCGGCGTCATCGGATTTCCAAATGGCAGTCATGTACCACTGTATATGGTGATATCCTCATCTCAACATGTATTAATAAACCCATCTCAGAATAAAATCACTATCTCAAGAACGAGTTTCGTTTAGGAGTGCTAAAGCTGTGATAGATTTATGAAAATCGACTCTCAAGATTACAAAATTTTGAATGATGTTTTAGTTCCGATGACAATGCATTTTTATAATAAACTAGGAAACGCGCGCGGCCTGTTTCGACGTGAAAGACAGACAAACATACAAATAATAACACACAAAAACACTCACACATTCACAAAACTCACACATACATAAATACGTTTGGACAACTCACACACGGCCTTACCCCAGCTAAGCGTTAGCTCGTATTATTGCAAGCAGACAACTGATAAACATGCATATTTATTTTAAATACATACTTATATAGATATTTGTTACACCCAGACACAAAACAAACATTCCTGCTCATCACAGAAAACTTTGCACTGGGTGGAAATCGAACGCACGAGCAGTGTAGCAGTCGGGTTCACTAACCAACGGACTTGTCGACATAATAATAGTATAAAAGTATGTCCCTAACTTTATACTTACTAAATGCTAAAACACCAAGCAACCCTACCAACAATAAGCTTCATTAATGGTTTACTACAACAATAAAAGTTCGGCCAGTAATTCTGTAACTAAATTATATGTACAAAATTGACTCCTGTCTGTCGCTTATTGATTTTCCCGTTCCTAGGACAACTGTAATTGTATTAATAATTTACATCAGCCACATAACTAGTGTAGCTACAATACCTAACGTATATTTAATTACCTATTACGGGATAATTAGTTTAGTGATCAAGAAATTAGCCACGAAATAGATGTATACTGAAGGTCTATAGCCATCTCTTGGCCGAGTCATCCACCAGTAGGATTGCTAGCTATACTTTTAGGAAAAGTAACACTATTTTTGACTTAATTTGAATATATTTTTTTGTAGTACAATAATTGTCAGTAAAGTATTTTTTTCCAACATTTAGACCGGATAACATATGTTTTAATAGCTATAAGTAGATAATATTATATAGGTGTAAGAAAAAAAAAATACATTGGATCTACATATAATATAGGAAGCATCCAACGTTCCCGGCGCCACTCGCCAATATCACTTATGTATCAGTTTTCTGGTGGGGTTGGATGGAAATCAATACAAAATTACCTACCGATTACTTGTAATGCCTTATGGACAATTCATGTTGATAGCAAACAAAGCGGCAATTACAGTAAGTGGCGCTATTACTGTGCAGTAGAAGTTCATAAGCCACGTGCTTCACTCCCGGCGGCACTAAAAACTGCGGCTTAGCATACTTCAGCAAGTGCGGTTCTCCTTTACGGGATATATCTGTACCTAATACTAGGTGACACAGAAAACTTTGTATTGTTGAAATACAAAAATTGAGAATACACGTAGAAGATTGAAAACATAGAGATAAATTTATTTATATAAATCAATATTCAATAAATTAGCGCCTGACTACGAAACCACCTGATGGTAAGTAGATGGCGACGTAGTCTTTGATGGTAAAGCGCACTAACTTTATAAAAACTCATACGCTCTTGGCATGAATACATTTACGTTATAATAATACGGGAATACTTACGGGCAACTTATTCAATTCCTTCGCAGTGCGAATAATGAAAGACGAGGCGAAACTTGACGTTAGTACCGGTGGTTTGTTTACGACGAAGGGATGGATACCCGCCATGCGCCGGCTCGTTCGATGGTGGAACGAGGATGAGGGAATGTAATTCCTGCGCACTCTCCAAAGTGTATCCTATAGAATACTGAGAGAATATGAGAATACTTTATATTAAATGTAAAAAAATGTATATTCGAGATTTTTATATCAAATGTAAAGATGTTTTCTTTACAGTGACACGATAACCTTTATAATTAAAATGCAATTAAAACCACCTATTTCATAGATAGGTCATCAGTCTCAAACACGTGATCATCTCCCTACGCTGTTAAAAAACTAACATCCTCCGCTACGAAGCCGAAACGAGCCGCTAGTGTTTTGTAAGCTTTGGAAAATTGACGGCCCTGTAGTGCTGCTTGCGAAAAGAAAAAAATATGTAACCTCCACTTAAAAAAGAACAATAACTTTTGATTAAGGTACCTTAAACAGAAATTGGATCAAAATCTATATCGCCACAGACAAACAAACAAATACATGTAGGTACAAATGCAATCTATATTTTGTCTGTTATTTCTATAACTGATCTTAGTTTATATACAGATTAATTTCATGATATGACAAGGATTTATTTTTAGGTTATGGTGAAACTACGGTCAAAGTTTTGGCCAAGGCTTTATGGAGCAAAAACGAATAGTGTTTTCATAATTGTTTGTAAGGGAATTGAGGCAAGTTGCAATGACCGAGATGGGTATTAGAAACGTCGAATGACATCGATTTCCCCAACAACCATAAAAATACAAAGGGAATTTATCAAGCTTTTAAAGGAGGTCATCGGCCTTAACTTTGGGATAAGTAACCAAAAAAAATGTTTTCAAGTTCCAATTGTACCACTTCCTTAGTTATGTACGGCCAGACTAAAGACTATCTCTAAGGCTAGAGTGCGAACGGATGGACGGATGGGCAGACAAACATGGACATTTGATAGAACAGGACATAACAAAACCGATGCGTGTTTGAAATTTTTCACGGAATCCTAAAAATACAATATCCCTACCTACCAGCACTAAAGCCTATACCTACTGCCAATACTAAACTATACAGTAAATTTTTGAGTATCTTCACAGACACACAGCTGCCTCCCACGGTCCCACTGCCATGTGTTACAGTATTATGAATGTGTACTCAGCCTTTGAGAGAGGTAGGGTTTATTTAGTGCACCTACCCACCTATACGCCCATAATCCTGCTGGCTACATATATAGATCAACCATTCAAGTGGCAGCAGGAGTATGGTTGACCGCAAGTAGTAAATAGTTTTTTATCGTTTCCGTATTAGTCAGAGTAGGAGTAGGCCTCCTCAGTCACGAGCAACCCGTGACTAGTAGTGGGCCATTATAAGAACCTCTCAAAAGTTATGGTAAAAGTATGGTTAAAAGTAAAATGGCGACAAAGGTCGCACTCAGCGAGATCCGCTTTTGTTCCGTACAACCTAGTGTCTGGCGGAGTGCATGGGTGATGGCGCAGTGCTTACTTAAAATAAATTAATATAAGGTAGTTCAGTGTCTACTAACACAAATCTATAATTTTAAATAACGTGTAGACTCTCAGTTCTTCAGAGCGCAGTGTACACTAGCAATTCACGTTCAACGCAACTCCAAACCAAGCCTACACTATGAGCGTTTCCAACTCATAATAGCATAATAAAAACCAGCGTACTGTCTCTATAATCATCTGAAATTGAACCATTGTCATCAATTTGTCTTAGGGTATTGTTCATAAGCGTAAAATACTGTTAATAATTATGTGAGCTAAACATTTCTTACTTTCTAATAGCCAAACTAACGAAGCAATAAAAAAATCCAAACGACAAACTCATTAGGTGCGACACATCATTAAAAACCTAGTCGACGCGCACTATAATTTACGGCTCACTATTATAAATTTATAGAACCACTTTTGCTTATTAGTGACAAAAAATAACGCGACTCCATCAGTAATTACAGGTTCACGTTTAAAAGGAATTATCGCTAAAACAGCTTTCCAAGTACTTAGCACGAAGCGTTCATAACCTGACTCGTGTCAATCGTTCTTCGATTGTGACTGATCGATCGGATTAAGGTCTTCACTAATTTAACGTCTCGGCGCCCGCACCGACGCACGACGTGCCGCTGAAGCTAAGTGGGCTTCACCGAGTGCGGTGTGAATTTGTTCTGAAATGTTCATAACAAACCGTTACCTAGCAACCTCTGACAAACGGGAGAATGAAACTTTAAAATCTTTTATCGGTTCCTTATTCTTTTTACCATTGGTTTTCCAAGCTATTTTATTTATAAACCATGCCATTTACAAAAAATCTTTTATGTTTTGTTTCAATATTTCGGATCGAAGTCGCACTATAGATGACGGGGTTACAGACACTGCATGACTACACTGCTGGGTATTACAAGGTAATAAATCTTAAAAGCGTTAGGTGGTGTAAATTGCCAAATCATTAAATGAGTGACGATCCTTAAGCCAAGCTGGCTTAAGATTGATGAGACTGTACATCTTTACTAGTCAGTTTTTAAATCCCAACTGTGTGACACGATACGATGGAGATACCAAATCATTAGATGAGCGAGTCCCTTTATGCTTGCTTCAGACTATAATTATCTTTAATGGCAACACTCAGTTCAAATATCTTCAATCCCGCACCCTTACAGAGCCATTCTAAAATGATCATATCACAAAATTCCGCCATATAGTAAATGCTGCATCATTTTATATACTGTAATTGGTAGACACATTTTTTAGAGTACCTAAAAATTAAAAATGTTCGCCATGCAACAAATTGTTATGAATACAAATATAAAAAGATATGGAACCTGTAAGCTGATCCATCTAGCACTTAGTTTTGTTTAACTACACACACAAACAAACAAACACTTACTCACACACAGATTGATACATGAACCACAACTAAGTTCACCAATATCATACATACGTCACATATACGGCAACAGTATCTAATAATGACTCAATTATACAGATCGATTTTGATCTCGTTTACCGAAGTTCGACGAGTTATTTCGGAGTTTTAGAAGTACATAGCACTAGTACATAATGGAGAAAATATATTACTCGCTGGGGCTTCGTAGTTGAGTACAACAAAATAGTAAGAAAAGGTGGGTAGTTGTAAAATAAATAACCTTGACCGACATCTATAAATAAAATCACCTATATAAGGCTATTAATAATTTCTAAATTAATTTTGCCGCCAAATATTCTCATATTATTAATAGAGAAATCTTATTCGAAGTCTTCGATGTCATATTTCGGGTAATGAATAAACGTTGGCCCTAATATTTCTTTCACGTTAAAGAAGTTGGAGTTGGACTACGATCCCACCAAATAATCACATTAAATATCTCAGAATATTACATTTCGTATCCAGTAGGTACCAACCTGGCGACTGTCGAAATGCGTCGCTTAAGTTATAGTATTCGACTATTTGGTGTTAAAACTCTACTCACTTTACCTGAGATTTAACAGATAGAATATTGAGAACGAAGGTAAAGTCATTATCAAAGATACTATATAAACACTTGTTAGTTACTTAATAACGCACACAAATTAAACAGATAAGAACACCAACAACACATTGACAAGTCACGTGACCCGAAATCAATTAGCGAATAGCTGACAGGCAAATCGATTTACGATCGCAAGATCGGACGTGCTGACGTCATCCGACTACCGAACATCATAGCGTAAAAAACGCAAGGCCGCCACTAACTTGCAGTCCGTTCACTTGCGATTTCGACCATCCCGCCCGACGAACGGTATGACGCGTAGAGATGTGGAAATAGCAGTCGATTATATTATTATAGTCGAATAATTCGACTCGGTGTAATCATTCGAATTACTATAATTAGATTAGCCCATCCTGTCTGAGGCACAACATTGTCATTAGTCTTTTATAGTCATTATTAATTTATTTTTAGAATTATCACATTTAATTTTTGCTTTAAAGATTCACGTCTACTGAACTTATTATAACCTCATCAGCACCCCAAATACATTGTAACTTGTAACAAGCTTTTTGCGTGTCACAAATAATACGCCTAATAATAACCATTTAGTTCTAAGCGTAAGCCCTGGCAGCCTACGTAAACGTCCAACTGTCGCTAGGACTTTTATCAAATCTACATTAACAATAGCTATGATTAAAGCCGACGGTATTATTAACTTGATTAGTCTGCTTGTAAAATATTTAAAAAATAAAATGGTACAAATTGCGATGTATCGATTTTATTAACTCGACTCAACTCGTATTGCGCAATTGAAATCAATGCTGACACTGCGCGAGTAAGACAACGTGCATGCTCTCGTGTTCGGAGAGCCGCCAAAAGTCAAGGTAAACCGGTGTGCTTTGGTTGCATCGCGAATGTTTCGTAAACACATCGGCTGTACATGATTCTTATGAACGGAGTAATTAGAGTGCGATATTAAAAAAATGAGATTTTATCAGAATTATTTATTTGTGTTTCTGATGTAGGTTTCTAGAATCCGGTTACTATTATATTGTGCAAATTTCATGCTCTAACCAGTAACCATAACTTATTCACTTCGTCATTCTAGAATTCTTTTTTATCTCTTCTTTTAAATGTTATATTTACCGTGAAGTATTATAGACGTGAATTACAAAGTATATTGTTTGTCATTAATATGAAAAAATCTAAGAAGGATTTAACAAATTTCAAAAATACGGGAAAAGGAATCTGAAATAAATGTAACGCACATAAACAGTAAAAAGTAATTGTAAAAAGAACTGCAGAATATAAAAGTGTTGCCTATCTTTGTTTAAGGGTAACTATACAACAAGCTTTCATCTCATTTACAGTCGTTACGCGGTGAACACGCTGTCATTTAACAGGATTCTGGATTCGATGTTCAGTGCAACATTTCAGAACTGAAAGAAACAGAAAACAAATAAAAAGTTAACATTAAATATGCAAACAATACAACAGAAAGTAGAGTGTACAAAATCCGTCTATCAGAATTGTACCCCTCATACGAAACAGTATGTTTCCGACAAACTAAAGTTCAAATACCATTCCCATGACACAAGTGTTTACTCGTTACATGAGTACCGAAATTCACAACAAAAAGTTCAAACTCGCAAACCGACACGACAGTACAACTTTATGAAAGATAGGACGACAGCTTTTTGAAAGTTTCAATGTGAAAATTTTAATATATTAGTTAACGTACACAAAGACGGGGGCGCTTTCTGTTTTTGAAAATGTGTTTAAATATTTGTATTTTGCAGCTTTAACGTCATATTGCGGTGTGGAATGCATTATGAGTGAAAGTCATAAATTTAAAAATAATGTTATTTTTATTCGATGTCATTAAAATGCTACAAAAGTTTTTAAATTTGTCACTTATGGACATTTGTAGTACCATGGGTGTCACCAACGCGTTGCTGTCTAAAAAAAATCTGATAGACCTAGTTCGTGAAGCGGGAGAGACAGAAAAAGAAGGAAACAAAACACCATTAATAAAATGGTATGATGGTGTCCTACCATGCCCAGAATCAACAACATGCTTCAGGACGCTAGAACGAATAGTCAAACAAGTATCAAGAATAAAATGAACTGCTTTAGAGCAGAAAACAAGGGGTATAATATGCCTTATGCCATTAAACCGTTCTACAGTTTGGCATTATTTTCGGGATATAGGGACCAAAAAATTTTTTCTGAATTGTCTGTCTGTCTGTTCAAGCTTCACGTAAAGACCACTGGACAGGTTTAGATGAAACTTGGCATAGTCGTAGTTGAAAATCGGAGAATAGTTATAGGACTATGCTTTATCGAAGGAATTGGCTTAGTTCCCACAGGATAACAGGTTAAAATTAATATGGCAACTCCGAAATCAATGGACCAATTTTTATTAAATTTAGCATGTTTGTGGCTTTATGAGGACAATGGTTATAGAGTAGTTTTATCCCAAAAATCTGCTTTGTTCCCGTGGGATAAAAGGTTAAAGTTAGTATGGCGACTCTGAAAACACTGGACAACTCTTCTTCCGAAGCGAATATTATATGTATGTTATATAACATTAATGTATCCCTATCTCACTCCAATAATGATTACGCATGAGTTGCTTTTTTGAGCCGCGAGTAAAACGGAATTTAATTATTTACATGGAACATGTTTGTTTCCTCTTGAAATAAAAAAGAGGACAATAACCTCATGCCTAAAGGAATTGCCGTCAGCAGTCAGCCTTGGGTGGATTAGAAAGGATAAGAGCAAATAATATTAAGGGAAAACAAAGACATTGTAATTTTTTTTTATTAATGAGCTTCAACATTAATAAAAATGTATGAATTTTATGTTATTTTCTGACTTTCATTAAATGAGCTCTATGTCCCCTGTGATAAAATAAAATATTTTGACTTTTGACTTTTTTCAAAACCCGTTAATGGCCCAATACTAAGCAAGGGTTAACCCACGCTTACAGTATGCTCTAGGCCTCCTTGCTTCCGAGGTTCTCCTGGAGTATACTCACAGCTAAATTATGCAGATGGAGAATTTAATTACGATAAAAGGACAATTCCTGAAAAATCTAATTCCTTCACCAATCCGCAGTGGAGCAGCGTGGTGGATTATACTGTAAATTATTAGGGACCCGTGGTCAATAGTATCCCATGAATACTTGAAGCAATATGCTTGAAAAGATTAGAATCCACGACATGATGCATATAGACAACGTTCCCCACGTAACAATAGAAAGGCGATACAATTGCACGGCGGCGCAACGGATAGACAGAATCGATGTTCCTAGTGGAAGCGCTAGTCTTTTGGGAAGCCCCGGGCTCCGGGCGATCGGTCGATTTCAGGTAAATCCACGTGTCTGTCCTGTCTTGTGGATATTGTTGAATTACAGGAGACTTCGAGATTTCTTTCACAGTACTCTATCGGAGAGTTTACGATTTTATGTAGGAATTTAAACGTTTCTGCTCAAGAGTGAAATAGGATACAAGTTTGTGAGTTTGATGATCTAAAAGATTCGTGATTCTGTTAGGATTTAAACATTTAAATGGGTTTTCAAAAATCGTAACTATATTATTAACTACTGAGTTCCTTTGTCCGGAGCCACACCTAGGTGATGTATTTGTGAAGGAACTGCAATGATAGCCAATTTGAACTTTCTTGTATAAGAAATGGTTTTAATTTACCTTACCCTACTAAAGCAAACCAAGAAACATGAAATAAAATTTTTAAACACTGTTATCAAGGCCAACTTCACCTATTTAAATCAATAACAATATAATTTAAGTCACATTTACATATGGATATTCATGCAGAATTCCAATCTCTGAGCATATCGACGACAACAAAACATATGGACAAACAAACAAACAAATATTCTTTATTATAGACAATCATTTTAAATGGACGTAACTCTTTAGAGTACATAACAGATACGCCTTTATTATTTTCCGTATAACAGCGACTCTTAAGAGTTACTCTAAAGAATTACGGTATTATGTTCAGTCGTTATTTGAAAAACAAGGTTTATTAAAAATATTTAAAAACACAAGATTTAATTACAGATCCATAATACAATGAAA
>DWJZ01006608.1:0-12873 GCA_018249125.1 Asbolis capucinus
ATGGTCCATCACGCTGGCCACGTGCGGGTTTGCAGACTTCACACACCTTTGAATTTTGCAAACCCTCCGGCATGCAGGTTTCCTCACGATGTTTTAACATGTTCAGTTATAACAAGTGACATTTAAATGCTTAAAATGCACATAACTCCGAAAAGTCAGAAGTGTGTGCCCGGGGATTCAACCCAGACGTCCCGAGTAGGAAGCCGAATTCTTAACCACTAGGCTATCACCACTCTTTATATAAGTTATATAGTACTATATCATAAATTAATTGCTTCTTAGAAGTTAAACCGCTCGTGCGTAGATAGCCTACGCCAGACCTTATTCCACCCACGACTTGAAGGGTTAATTTCTTTTCCGTTATTGGTCCGATAACAATATTATACAGTTCCATTGTATTGAATTAAGTCGTGAAAAATATATTTGAAGGGAATACATAATGATATGACCTAGCGGATTGAACTTGGTGGCGCTCTGTACGGGGCTAGAGTTGAAATCTGTAAAAGTAAATTAAAAGAATACCATTTTTTTCATTCACTCATTACTTCAATCATACATTTGTTCATTCTATAAATCACTCAAAAAATGTTAAAATCATTACCAAGCTAAAATTGGTAGCCAAACCCTTATCTTTACATAATTTTCCGCTAGGCCGACACGAACAAAATTAGCTTTTATATAAAAGATTTTAGTATCAAAGAAACGGGTTTCTATAAAAAATATTTCGAGAAAAAATACAGAAACATTTCTGTAAATGATCATACTCCATTAAAGTACAAATTTAAAATAACTTTCGCAAAAAAAGGTTTCAAATAATTTTGCTAGTCGAAACAGATAAAGAAACGCTTTAGGACTTGTCATAGTGACGGATAACAAGATATCAATTATAAACTAACTAAAACTGTGGCGTTAAGGTTTGCCTGCCTTTGCGTGCCTCAGAGGACACGTAGAAGAACCAAAAACGGAAGAGGGAGGTTAATTATTCTCCTCAATAATCAACTAATCTCATATAAGTGATGTGTGTACGCGTAAGTAACGCGAACTGATTTCCGAAACGGCAGCAGATGGTAAAATACTAAAAAATATATTTTCTTTCGTCCGGCCTACACTAGCGTACAGAGTCATATGTTTGTATTCGTTTGTAAAGCCAATGACCGATAAGTATTGTCTATCGAGACTTTGTCAAAGAATTCTTTTAATTTTATTTTATATTTTGTTTTTAATTTTAAAAATTGATGTACGGACTTTGTATTGTTAAATTTCGACTTTCAATAAGTAAGCTATTCGTTCCATAGATAAAATAAATGCTTTTAATTTCATTTCCAAAAATGAATATGCAGTATCGTGAATCGAGACCAACGTAGTTTTTTTTTGCGACGTGCAATGTAAAATGAAAAGTTGGAATCTGAAAACGTCACGTGCCTGCTTTGTACAACGCGGTGGCGGCGAGTGGGTTCATTTTCACCAGTGACAGAAGGGAAACGTTAAATACTTTTAGTAGACAACGCGGACAAAATATATGACTAACCAATTTTATATTAGACGTGCGCACTATGTCGCCAATTGTTGCAATTGATGTTATACTGGGGTCCGACCTCGGCTTCGTCGGCGGCTCCGTCCGTGGTAGGTTGATAAAAATAGTCTGTGTGTTATTGCTGACTATAATTCAACCTTAAACCAAATTTCATTTGGATCCATTAAGTAGTTTTTGCGTGAATCCATCCATCAATACAATCATCAATCCATCCATCCTCACAAACTATTACATTTATAATACTAGTGTCTGCCCGCGACTTCGCTCGCGTGGTAGGTACGTTGATAAAAAGTGGCCTATGTGGTATTCCAGACTATAATTTATCTCTTTACCAAATTTCATCTAGATCGGTTCGGTATTTTTTTCCTGAAGAAATAACAAACATTTCATTCAATGTGAGGAACTTTCGCATTTAGAATAGTAGGATTGGAACTTTGAACCAATCACGATGCGATAGTGTGAATATCTGTTATATGAAGTATATACTCATTTATTTTGTCACAATATAACGTAATAACCAGGTCCTCGAGACAAATTCTTTTCTGTTATCATACACGCCAAACACTAATTCAAAAATATATCGAAATGGCATTCGGTGCAGAAAAATATTCCGTCTATTTTCCGGAAATCTCATTCCCATTTTTGAATTACCATTTGACGTGAACGTAACAAAAAACACATTTGACTAGAAGCGCTTATCCACTGTATAAATAAATAAAAGATTATAGTTTACTCTCTTTTCGTTCTGTGTGTGACAATTCCATAAGCACTGTTCGGAACGAGCATTAATCAAACTTGCGTAATAACTTTTTAAAATGTCTACCATTATTCCTTAACAGACGAAAGTTTTAATTGGTGTTTAATACTACTGTTTTAAATCTGATCCAAATCAATCTGCAATCAAGATGACGTAATCAAAGTCCTCGGGTTTGATTCCTGTGCAAGACAAATGTAATATGCACTATTTTGTGAAGTTCTTTGAGAATGTAAATGAAAAATACGATAATATTTTAGTATATAAAGTTGAAACAACCAGGTACCCTAATTGCCTCATAGTTTAGAAATATAAGGGTAACAGACAGACAGTGTTACTTTCGTATTTATAATATTAACTAGCTGTACCCACAGCTTCGCTTACATCAACTTTCGCTTGCATAAATACGCTGTAGTCGCGGCCGGCTTCTAAAGCAGGATCTCGGATAGATCCGTAACTAGTCGGGTGAGTCCGACGATATCACGTAAGTCAAACGTTAGTCATAATTATGTATTCAGATACGAATTTCAATGTTAAAATTTCATACCCTATTCCAAAGAAACCCTGCAATTATCTGGCGTAAAAAGTATCCTGAATGTTAATCCGGGATATAAGTAGTGACTTTTCAAAGTTTCATCGACATTATTCGACCCGTTTACGGGATTCTCGTGATGCAAGTTCAGATAGACAGACAATAAATATATAAAAAAAAATCATGTTTCATCTCATTATAAGTGTCCACTCATCAACATTTAAAAAGTATATTAAATATACAGAAATAATTTTTGAATGTTGAAGTTTGAATTTTATTAAAGTATAGATTCTTTTCTGTACCAAACCAGATTCACACCACTGAAAAATATACATTTCTTAACCGGACTGTAAGCTACGAGTATGTACGTACAGATCTGGTTTTGCTCAATGTTTATTAAACAAATTCAAGACAAGCAACTCATGTGCCAACTTTATTGTAGTGACAACACACAATATGAACTTGGAACCATGACTGTGTTATTACATTCCTGTTCATATCAACTAAATATTATCAAGCTACCTACGCAATTCTATATACTCGTACATAAGGTTTATTGGCTCGATGCCTGCCCTAAATTAAGGACGAGGAACTTTGACATATCTTGGAAAACCATGGAGTAAAATATGCGGTGATAAGCCTAGTGGTTGAGAATTCTGCCTCCTACTCGGGGGGTCCGGGTTCGAATCCCAGGGCGCGCACTTCTGACTTTTCGGAGTTATGTGCCTTTTAAGGTTTTAGAGGTCACTCGGTATAATGGTGAAGGAAAACATCGTGAGGAAACTTGATTCCAGGGGAGTCTGCAAAACTCAAAGGTGTGCGAAGTCTGCCGACTTGGCCGGCGTGGTGGACTATGACCTTAACCTTCCCATTCAGAGAAGAGACCCGTGCTCAATAGTGGGCCGTGGTTGAAGTGATGATGATGAATGTATACAATCTGTTAGGAATCTTTCCTTTTTCTTCGGAGTTTTAAGATATTGATGTCCGAAGAAGATGACCAAGGAGAGTGATTGAAGAGTAGTCTTCAACTTAGTATACACTTGAAGTATAAGTGTCCAAGGACACTTGAAGTAATAGTGTACACGTAAACGTACAGGTTTCGTAGCCCGACCTGTTTCAATTGTAAGTTATCTGGAAAGTTAAGCGGTTGCAGTCGGTAAGAGGTTGGGTGACCATTCAACCTTTTCATGGCCCATTACTGAGCACTGGTCTCTCCTTATGACTAAGGAAACCTTGACCATACTCCACCACGCTGATTGAATGCCAATTGACCAGTGGCCTAAGGTCTACGACAGGTCCCAACTTTTGCTATGTAAAGGTAACAACCAGGACCGATAAATATACGTGCGAAGCGCTTAGAAAATTTTCATCACTAGCGGTCACTAATCTTTCCACCCATTCTTCTAGCTTTCGAAATAAGTTGCCCGCGTCAGTGTTCCTAGTCGATTACAATGTAAAAGTCTTCAAGTCAAAAGTGAATAAGGTATTATGAAATTAGTAGGCATTACTACTAACACCGCCACAGCTTACCATCAGGTCGGTCTCACCATCTTACCATCAAGGGTGAAGCACAAATTTTTAGAATATAATAAACAGATAGCGCCCGTTGTTGATTAACTTACTCGAATCACAATCGAAATAAGTGACCGTAGCAGTTTAATTTTAAAAAGTAAAATTAAAATTCATTAAGCTATTTAAAAATTCAAGCTTTATAGACCCCTAAAACAGAAAAATACACAAAATTTCTTAACTGTATTGTTAACCGTTGAGGAGTTCCCTTGACTGGAGCCAATTCTGAATATAGTATCAGGTCATATTTGTCATAAAAATGCATTGTCATCAGGGCGGAAGGCTTATGCAAAATATCAGCTCTGTAGTATAAGAGGAAGCTTGTAAAAAGTATCCGATTAACATATTATGCAAAGAGACTCCATATTTTCTACGACAAATTCCATTATTTCCATACGTTTTTGAATTACGTGAACTACGTCACACTTTTGAATTGGGTGAATTCACTCACCACTCACAAGAACACATTATTAAATTTTATCTTCATACAATTCCCGGGAAACCATGGCGGGGGCTAAATAACTAATTTCTGCAGGGAAAATAAAAATATATAGTTTTCTTTCATCTTTTACCAAAAACCTTTCGTAATTAACAATTGTAGCAAATTTATTTTTAAATTGTATTTTTTTTAATAGTCGTTTGTCTCATCTTTTTCTCTTCAAACACAATATACTTTTATTATCCAAGGTTCCTTTACAAGGCATTTAGCCTCCTACACCCCGGGTATCTCACATGGAGCTATGGACGGAAACTCTTCGAGCTGGAACCATTGCACACTCGCCGGACTGTTGCTGACGTCATATTCCTAAAACAGCTCGTCTCTGGCACTCTACTCAGTGATGTACGTCTCAATATCCCGTTCCGATATCTACAACATCTCATCACTAAACCCTTCTATGTCCCTACTCATAGAACACATTTTTAAACTCCCCATTTCCCTGAATGTTACACACATTACATTGAATACAATCAATTATGTAAAAAAATACCTGATATCTTCAATGACTCAATACAATCCATTAAACTCAAAATTTATCTAAATCAAGTAAGTTCTATATGTATAGTATATTTAGTATTTATGTATCTTAATATATTTTTTTTTGTATCTGGTACTTCAATTTTGTATATGTAGTCTATAACATCTTTAAATGTAACAGTGTGTAACGAATCCTGTTCACGCCTATAATTTAACGTAAATGCAGATTTAAAAACCTTAATGTAAGCTTATATAAATGTCTGTGTGTAATGCTGTTGGTGTGTAAATAAGTAAATAAATAAATATACAAACCAAATATATAAAAACCTTTGTTTAAAACTTAATTACCTTGACTACAATCCCATCTGAGGGTAAGTGGCTATGTACTTTTAGATAGTGAAACGCATTAACTGAGAAGCAAATTCAGTCTTGTCTTGAAGACGCTTACACGAACGTACGTCTTAAGATTTCCCCTGAGGACGCGTTTGTATTGATTGACTCGTATTTTGTCGATGTTGTAAGCTATTTATTGCTAAATATTTCCTTTAATAATGTACGAAAGACATATTTAGCGTGATCGCAGATAAGATTCGCCGTGACAATTATCAAGCAATGAAAGTGTCAGTAGAACTAGAAACAAATCGAGAGTTAACAAGTAATATATTTAGTATACGTGACGTTGTTGATAAGTATATATTTAAGTTTAGATTGTGTCCGCCAATCCAACACAGTGTACTGTGGCCCGTATGGACGAGAGGAGATTCCAGTCCCAGTCCCCGATCCCAGTATAAGGTCGGAATGATGAGGTTGGTTCATTAGAACCACAGATTAGAACGGCGCAAACCATTATAACACGATATAAATTAGACAGCCTCACTCAAATATAGGTTAGGTTAAAACTTTAACCTCTGCCCGCGGCGTCATCTTGTCATGTGTTGATAAAAACTAGCCTATATGTGATTCCAGACGCATTGAAATATAAACATACAAACATATTTATGTCTAGATTATCCCAGGGGAAACCAAAATCGGGATAGATCCTATGTTAATTTCCTGGGTTCAGTATATTTGTGTGCCAAGTTTCGTGTTAATTCGTTCAACGGTTAGCGCGTGAAGGAAAGACAAATGTCCAAATATCAAAATATTTTTTCAAACTTTTACATTTATTTAGTAGGATTCTGTACTAAGGAGTGATTTAAGTAATCATTAACGTTTCTCGCACGCAGTTAATCTTTAGCAATGAAGGTTTCAAAAGTGAAATACGTTATAAAAGCCACAATTTGACATTATTTCTTTATACCCCGGGGAGAAACGGTCGTAGTTTTTGAGGCCCTCCCTCGCCCCCCGCACCTCACCCCGACAGCCCCCTGGCAGCTAAAAATAGCTCGAACGATAAAAAAATCTATATTTAGAGCACATTAGGGTCGTGTCTTACAAGTGGGTAAACGATAGAATATCGGAAGACATTAATATTTTGCCTTTGACTGAGTGGCCTATTACTGAGCACGGTTCTCACCATCCATCCATCCTCAGAAACTTTCGTATTTATAAGGATAGAATATCTGATTTTCTCTGTTTCTTACTTATTACTTTTATGTATAATTTAAAGGTCACATTGTCCTATTTTAATGGGTTTAACTGCGTGCTATTTTAATGTTTCCCGTGATGCCGTGGACACAACCGATGTAAAGCATAACTTATTCTAAGAAAATAAAACACTTTTTCCCTGCTTAACCTGTTAGCTATCAAAAGCGAGAATTTTTGTAAAATAAAAAGTTGAGCGTCCCTTCAAAATGAAACTTAAGAAAAATTTACTTGATAATAATTATTGGAAAACAAGAGAAGCGGTACTTTACATTTGAGATCAATAACGACAGCAACAGATCCCAGATACACCAACTATTTACCACTTCAGGACGGGAGACAGAAGAAGAATGGGAATGATGACTGAAGGATGGGGAGAGAAGGAGGAAGACGAGAACCAGCTCTCAAGCCCCCAGCTGGAAAACAACGAATCTTTTGGCGGCTGTTCCAAGCAAGAGGGTGCTAGCCAGCCTGGCTTCACAAAAAAAAATCCTTCTATGAAGCTCTACCACCGAGCAGCTGACTCCTACACGACTTTTACGACACCCTGCTGGTCTGCATGGGATTGGGGTTTGTATTTTAAGCCGCTCCAATACGGCTAAAACAAGCTGACGGCTGAACCTCCGACTTCGATACTAATCCTTCCACTATCTGAAACTGAAGCGTGGTGGAGTATACTCTAGGAATCCCCAGCTAGGAGAAGAGACTAGTGGATAAAATAGTGGATAGAAACCAATCCTTTCAGAAAGCCTGAGCACCAAGCACCTAACTTGTTTTATAACGACATCCTGACATATCATGATACTCGTTTGCTTCTTCTTCTTGTCTATTTCGCACTTGGCCAGCGTGGTAGACTATGGCCTTTACCCCTCACATTGTGAGTGGAGACACGGCTCCAGTGATAGGATATAGGTGATGGAAACCTGATGAAAATGATGAAAATTCAATATTTAAAACCTAATAATGGAGACCTACATTACAAGCCCATTTTGATTCCTCTACGACCTTCTAATATTTTAGTGCTCGCGAGTAATTTGTATTTTATCATAAACATTGGAATAATTCGTGGAACAGCGGATGGTTCGAACGTAATTTTACAATGAAAATTCTATTTCTGGTTTCAGTCAATATCAACGTACTCGAATCGTATAATCTTTGCGTAATTACAACCCGTAAATATCTCACTACTGGGCTCGAATCTCCACTTACAATGAGGCGTACAGGCCATAGTTCACCACGCTGGCCAAGTGAGGAATGGTGGACTTCACACATCTTTGAGAACTCTTATGGAAAACTCTCAGGAGTGCAGGTTTCCTCACGACATTTTCCTTCTTAGTGAGGTTTTCCTTCTTAGATTTATCTTAGATTAGATTTTCCTTCTTAGTCTTAGTAGTTAGTCTTCGTGAGGAAACCTGCATTTTTTTGCAAAAATCAAATGTGTGTCAAGTCTGCCAATCCGCACTTGGCCAGCGTGGTAGACTATGGCCTTAACCTTCTCATTCAAAGAAGAGACTCGTGCTCACTAGTGGGCCGTGATGGGTTAAGAAAAAGAATCAACTTCTGAATCGCATATAACTTTGAAAATTAGAAGTGCGCGCGGCAGGATTTGAACCAAGAACCTCTCTTGGGAGAGACCAATGTTCAATCCACTAGACTATAACAGCTTCTTACTACTGCTTCAATATCTTTGTTTATTATATTGTATTATTGACAAAATGGAGTGGAAGTGAGAAATTTTAAACGACTTTTCGTTCCTGTATATACTCGTAAAGGAAATTTTGAAAATAATGGTTATTTGCTTTTCACGTAAAATCTACTGAACAGATCTATATAAAATTTGCCGCACCGATATATTTATCATAGAAATATGTATCACATAGACGTCTTTTTATCACTATATTACGCAGGTGAAACAGCAAGCGACAACTAGTCAACAATAAAATAAAAATATATAATTTAAGGATTTCTAAATCTCGTATTTTATCCAAAGTTACTCAGGATTGTGGCCAGGGTCAACAAGAGACATCAGCCAAAAAGGTCTTGTTTGACCCCTAACCACCTTCCTCAATCCAGTCCGTATCCTTCCCGATGTCGTGAACGTTGCACCACTTCGAAAAACGTGGTTTTCTTCGTAATTTGTAATTTGTCTGTCGTGGTTTGTTAAGCGAAGATGTAGAATAAGTTGCCTGCGTCGATCTTCCCGTCCACATATGGTGTAGGAGTCTACAAGAGAAGAGTGAATAGGCATTTACTAAGTGCGCCCAATACCTTAGACATCACCACAACTTACGAGTACCATCAAATCGATGTCAAGCATTAAATTATTCTTCGTGAAAACTCGGTACGGAAGATTTTCATACATTTACGTACAGGATATTTTTTATTGACTGCGCCAACACCTCACACATGATCGCCGCTTACCGTCAGGTGGGATCGAAATCAAGCATTAACTTATTTTTCGTAAAGTACGGAAGATTTTCATACATTTACGGACAGGATATTTTCATACACTCCATTGGTCCTATTATTACAGGTACATCACTAGCTTACGTCAATGGGGTACAAAAGCGGCTTGCAAACTCGGCTTAGTTATTTATAAGTGGATAATCTATATTTAGCACCAACTCGGCCTATTATTTAACTTGAACAGGCGCTATAAGAGGCTATTGTACGGATGCCGTATTAATAACTTTGGCACAATTCCAGAAACATCCGATTATGGGCACTGAAGTTCAGATATCTCATTTGTGTTAGAATACTATCACAATTAGTCCAGCGCAATTGATTGAATCCAACTCCTGGCGCCTGATATGTTCGTGCCATGTTATTTCAGACTATAATCTATCTCTGTGCCAAATTTCATTCAGATTCATTCAGTAGTATTTGCGTGAAGAAATAACAAACATTCATCCATCCTTACAAACTTTAAATAAGTTTCCCATACACAAGTAAAACAACGCAGTGTCACTTAAAATAAGAAATTCAAATTATTAATGACTTAAGTATAATACAATTTTCGTCAATTTTGACGAAATTTTTAATGGAGGAGTGTAAAATTTGTCACTATGTGTGACACACATTGGCACCAGTTTTGTTTGTGTGTTCAATGTTGGTCTGAAAGAGAAGGAAGAAGTTCGAATCGAATTTAAGTGTGGGTATCACAAATAAATCCCTTGCTTCCGTGAAATCTTTACGCAATATCTTGAAGAAACCTGCACAATTACAGAGCCCACATAAAGTTCTTGAACGACAAAACCGATCAAAATCTTTTGTAAACTTGTGCAAACAAAATCCGCTTTTAACTATCGATACAATCATTAAAAAAAGAAATAAATAAACAAAAATACAGTAAAAAACACAGATTTTAGAATTTGCTTAAAATAAAAATAAATATTCACGCTGAATCTTGAGCAATTTGTTAGCGACTGAATTATAATATTCGCTGAAACCCCAGTTCTATGATAATGAACAGTTGATCAGACTGAATGAAGATATCGAGTTGAAAACCGAGTTGAAATACATATATTCAGTATCATAATTTCGACTAACAAATGCTGATAATTTTGTATCTGAGAAAGCTTTGACTTGCAAGATAAAATCATGAAGAATTTGAAGTCATCAAATTTATATATATAAAATAGCAACAGACATCCATCCATCCTTACAACTTTCGCATTTATAATATCTGTCTGTGGTTGAAATTCAACTGTTTTTCAATTTGCCAATTCAAATTGTCCTTGACAGTACTGAAATTGTCAAACGCCAGTGTGTGTCAAATGCATGGTAATGTGTGTAAAGTTTTCTATTTTGTATTAGTAGCTTTCTGCACTCCTTCTCCGAGAATACTTTAACCGTGTCAAATTTTACTTTCCTCTGTCAGCGTAATATTCGTAAAAAGGAGTACAATGCGTTTGCTTCGCGTATCCATACCATTATAATGGATATAAAATTGTGTGTTTGTCCGTCTTTCACGTCGAAAAGGAGCGAAGGTTTAACGTAGATTTTTATGTGGAGGTAGTTGATGATCTGTAGAGTGACATAGACTACTTTTTATCAACACCACGCGGGCGCGGCCGCGGGTGAACCCTAGTTTTATGAAATTTAGGATGTACGAAAAAAAACCTACTATCAATCAGTTTCAATGTGCCGTGTTAGGTACACAAATAGATTGACGAAAAGAAGATTAATATATACGAAACCCAGTAAATTCCTGGATTGATACCGTCGATCAAAATTGGTTTCGGTATTAATTGCTTTTATATACACAGACGACATTGCGACTCGGAATACGCTGAATTAAATTTCTTTTCAGTCAATACTGGCCAAGTATTGAGCAAAAGCCTCTAGTCATCATTTTAGAATTTGTAATGACTGTATATATGTGGGTTTTTAAAAGAGTGCCAGAAGTTTTTTTCCGCCGGCTTTTTTTCCCTTCCGGCCTACACTAGCGTACATAGTCTTAAGTTTGTATTATCTATAAAACCGATGACAGATAGGTATTGTCTTTTAGGCTTTAACAAAGAATTTCTTTAAGTATTCTTTTACTTTGTTAATAATTTATAACTTATGTAGGGACTTTGTATTGTAAAAAATTGACTTTCGTTAAGTAAGCTTTCGGCTCCTACGACGAAATAAACTATTTTCATTTCATTTCATTTTTATTTCATTTCATCGTGGCCTCACGCGGATGCGGATTGGCAAATGGGTTTGTGGACAAGTGTCTGAAGTTCTTATGGTTTCCGAAAGTCTAAATTATCACTCGTCACCCACTTTCCAACAGCGCCCGCTGCTACTTAACTTTGCAGATCGCTGACGATCAACCCAAGCCGCTGGGCTGTAAGCGCTTCAACTTATTATTAAGTCATATTATTTTAACTTTAAACCATTTTTAAAGGTCTTTCGCGGGCAATAACGTTTCGGTCATATTCTTGGGATTCCTGTTTTGCATAGGCAACAGTGCCCAATTTTGGAGCTCCTCTGGCCACTGGCTAAATCACTACCACCTACCATACCACCACCGACTCTTTGCTAGCCAAGAGAGAAAATTGTAAGATCGATTTTTTTATTCAAGAAGATAAATACATTTTACACATTTTTCTTCATAATACATGTATAAATGTTTTTATACAATTTTCTTACATTTTTTTATTTGTCTATAATTTCATAATATCTGAAACCAAATGGAAATGTACACAGAATCCGAATAAGTCCAATGAAGATAAACCACAGCTATAGACAAAATAAAAATGATACTACAAAATTGTAATAAAGCTGTATTTATTATAACATAACCAAAGGATTGTTGGTTTAGGAAAACCAATTTACATTAACGCCGATACAAATTAAACACTCCACGAGATTTATTGAGATAGATTGACGAGTAGCCAATGTATTTATTAAGTACTAGGCTATTCCGTGATGTGTTCATAACAAGACTTATTAAAATACACAAACACAAGCTTTATTTATAGCCCCCTAATAGGAAGTATCATGAAA
Organism: Asbolis capucinus; assembly: GCA_018249125.1. Lineage (NCBI taxonomy): Eukaryota > Metazoa > Arthropoda > Insecta > Lepidoptera > Hesperiidae > Asbolis > Asbolis capucinus. The sequence continues at coordinate 12,446 of DWJZ01006608.1, forward strand.
ATTTCATATTTGTTTTGTTAACCGTTGAGGAGTTCCCTTGTCTAGAGCCAATCCTGAACGTAGTATCAAGTCGTACTTGTGATAAAAAAATATTTAATAGGATGAATCAAGGCCTGTCATCAAAACGGAAAGCTTATGCAAAATTTCAGCTCTGTAGCTCGCAAGATTTGACCCGACACTTGACAAATGAATGTAAAAATATACTAACATTAATATACAAACATATATCGCAAGTTTGACAGGCTGGTTGATCTAGTGGTTAGATTAGGTTAGTGAACCTGACTACTACACTGGAGGTCGTGGGTTTGATTCCCACCCAGGTAAAACTTTTCTGGATGAGCAAGAATGTTTATTCTGTGTGTCTGGTTGTGTAATAGAAATATTTACTTAAGTATGCATTCACAAGTATATATGTATGTTTATCAGTT
>DWJZ01006609.1:0-12872 GCA_018249125.1 Asbolis capucinus
GACACGTGTGACCTAAATTTCTTAGTGATATCTGATAGGAGTCACATTATATTTATATATAGGTATAAGTACTCACCCATACCTAATACCTACATTACACTGTTTACTGGGTGTACCGACTTTGATTATCTTTTACTCGAAAAATTACTTGTGTCGTAGCGGCATCTAGTTAGTTATCCTTAATAATTCGTATTTAATTGGCTCCGACTACGTCAAAATCCTTGTAGGTCCATGTCAATACTTCGATAATATGTGACATAAATACTAAAAATAGTCCTTATATCGCGTATGCTGTGGAAATTAATGACAATAGAGCAATTTGATGTACTACAGTTTTATAGAGGACATCAACATCTACATATAAGGCTGGAATACCACATGTTATACGGATACAGTTATGACACAATAACTACTTTTTTCTGATACGATGTTCTTCCGAAGGGTTTCTAGTACTGCATGAAATTTATACTATTCAAGAATTATAGGTATGTTATGTGGATTGCAGATTTTGATCCGCTTTTAGACACCATCTTGTCAAACATCTTACAGTATATGACGTAATTCTAGACTATAATCTATACCTCTGATGAATTTCATACAGATCCGTTCAGTAGCCGCGGGTAAGAGGAACAAACATCCATCCATCCTCACAAATTCTCGTATTTATAATATTATTAATGATAATGTAATGACCTCACAAGTGGTTAACAGAAATTGTAATTTTGTCACAGGAAATAAATTATTAGCGATTAAAATAGACGACATACATATTTTGAGGATAAAGTACAGGTTGCCGCATGCAGGATGTTGTAATACTCAAAAATTGCCCTTGTTTCGCTTCGGAAGAAGAGTTGCCATATTAATTTTAATCTTCTATCCCACGGAAACACAGTAGTTTTCTGGAATAAAAAAGTATTCAATAAGCATTTTCTTTACATAAGCCACAAACATGTAAAATTTCATCTTAATTGGTCCTTTAGTTTCGGAGTTGCCATACTAATTATAACCTGTGGGAAGTAATTCATTTCCTGGGATAAAACACATCCTATAAACATTCTCGGGTTTGCCAAGTTTCATTTAAATCTGTTCAGTGGTTTTTGCGTGAAGCTCGAACAGACAGACAAATAGACGGACAGACTGATAGACAGACAATTAAAAGAATGTTAAGATTTTTAAAATATTCTTAATGTCCAGAATTGACCCCGTTTCAGTTTTAGATTATTGATATTAGTATATAGATTGAAAGCTTCGCTTTGGAAAATCTAATTACCAGAAAAAGAGACTCTCTTATTTATCCCCTTCACATTTCCTCCTCGGATGACCTCTTACATCAGTCGACATCATCATCATCATTGTCATCTTACACCTGGACGAGGTCCACAGATAACCAACCTCGAGATTCATCATGTACCTCGCTACGACCGCATCGAGAAACTGAGATAACACTTCTGGAAGCGTTTCTCATATGAATACGTTTTGAGAAACGTAGATGAGTTCACAGCAGCGGACTAAATGGCACACGTTTGGACAGAACCTGAAGAAAGGCATCATGATTTTAGTGAAGGACCCTATTTTTATGTGGCTGTTGGGAAGAGTGGTGGACGTCAGATCAACATCGGCTGGGCAGTGCAGAGTGGCGGATATCCACACAAGGAAGGGCACCATAATTCGGGCTTACAATAACGTATGACCTCTTCCAATCATCGTCATGGTGAAGAATACTTCAACCCCCGGCTATGTTCATAATTATTCACATCGCCCGGGCGGCGGACCAGCGGAGAGGCAAGTGGCGCGATCGAGAACCGGTTTCGCACCGCGTACTGAAGGTCGCAAGAAATGCCTCTTTGGTGAGGTCAGACGGCAATTCAAGATGGACCGCTCTGACGGCAAAACAAAGAAGGACCAGTGTCCTTCTAATAATATCAGTATATAAGATTTTGATCAAATCTGCCTTAAGTTTTATTAATACAGTCCAAGTCAGATCAGCAAGAGTTTTATTAGTCAAGACCCCCAGCTCACGACTGGAGCTTGACACTCAGTCAGTGACATAACTGCAACAGCTAAGTACGAGTATATGGTGTCGCGGTCTTATTTGTAGAGTATCCATCCATCAGCCTTTAGATGACCGTTGTTGGACGTAGGCCTCTCCTTATTTGTGCCGTCCTGACTGGTCCTAAGCCCTTTGAATTTATCGGATACCCGCTGTCTTCTTCGCGTCATCAGTCACTTTTCAGACCATCAACTATCTCCACGTAAAAAAAATTGTCACGTCCGTTTCGACGTGAAAGACACACAAATATACAGAAGCATAAACGATTAAGAAAAGTAATAGAACAGCCGGTCTATTATGCATTTTGCAAACGGAAACCGATGACGAAAATTGTGCAAAAATCGCTCGTAGATCGCGAATTTCTACGTATCAGGGACAATCGTGCTACGTAATTAGTATTAGCACTAGTTTTGTCACAAAAAGTTCACAGTATCAATCAGTCAGTATTATGCAAGGGATCGCGTATGTTATACAATGTTTTTTGACTCGTAGTGATGGTGTGTGCTCGTTGCTGATCGTTTTTTGTTTGCTCGCTATTTGCAAATTTTAGCTAATAGAACACTTCCATGATTCAGACGGCACTTAAACCCGTCGGTCCCTGTTGTCATCGTCATAGCTATCATTAAGCCACGTTGGCAGCCTTTGGTTGGCACAAAAACTTCCGACACGTGGGTATAATCCCTCCTCTGATCCAAATTGGAGCAGCGTGGTGAAGTATGCTCTAAGCAGTCTTATGAGGAGAAATCTGTGCTCAGTAGTGGGCTAACAATAATAGTTGAAACCAATATTAATTAAGCTATTCGCCACGGGGTAAGAGAAAAATTGCTGTCTCAAGTTTAAAGAAAGCTAACAAGATTTTTTGATGTCGTTATAATTTATTTTGGGCCATATTGGGACCGGTTGGTCTAGTGCTTAGTGAACCTGACTGCTATGCCAAAATTTGCGGGTTCCCACTCAGGTCAAACTTTTCTTGATGAGCAGGAATATTTGTTCTGTGTGTACATATCTATATTAGTATATATTTATAAATATATATGTATGTTTATCAGTCGTCTGATCACCATAGTACAAGCTTAGACTTAGTTTGAGGTCAGATAGTCGTATGTAAGTTGTCCAAAGATATAAAAAAAGAATATCACTAATCCCTTGCTGTTCGATTGGGGTATCGTAAGAGGCGAAAGAAGATTGAAGAGTTATGGTGAACGTTTCGTCAGCTAACACTCTCTTGCCACAATAACACAACACATACCATAGACACGCATAGGCGGTGATAGCCTAGTGGTTAAGAATTCAGCCTCCTCCTCGGGGAGTCCGGGTTCAAATTCCAGGGCACACACTTTACGGAGTTATGTGCGTTTTAAGCATTAAAATGTCACTCGCTGAAACGGTGAAAGAAAACATAGTGAGGAATCCTGCTTGCCCGGGAGTTTGCAAAACTCAAAGTGTGTGAAGTCTGCCAATCCGCACTTGGCCAGCGTGGAGGACTATGGTGGACCTTTTCATATAGACGAGTCCCCCGTGCTCAATAGTGGGCCGTGATGGGCTGAGATGATGATGATGATGATGTCTGCATTGCCCTTATTTGTAATTGAGGTTGATTTTTTAACTAGTTAATATACAAACCTTTGTTCAATAAATGCCGAAACATTGTTAAAAAATTAAACTTGATATCGGCACAAAAAACATATGGTCAGTACCTGCACCGCATCAGAGTGCACACAGTCCTCTAGTCGAGTTTGAAACAATATAAATTATGAAATTTAAGAGCATGAAACTTATACAAATAAATAAGAAATCTTTCTAAAAGCTTAAATATAATTTCTTTCAAAACACGGCATACAATGTGTGTTGTCGCAGCACTATTAATACTGCCTTCCAAATACTTTATAATAGATTAAAAAGTTGAACTATGAAGCAATAAAAAGAGAAGGCAACGTTCGCTTCACAAAACCCATGTACCGTCAAGAGCGCGATCAACTTTCTTAGAGGGCGCGCGGCTCGACAAAGACTCACTTAACTTTTCGCGCCAAGCGTTTCCTTGAAACCACTTTTGTATTAAAAATAATGACATTTGAATATCTGTTCGATATAATTCATGACAATTGGAAGCGAGTGCTCGGCCGAGAGGTTGCCAGATGGAGAGTAATGCACCCGGAGTGCACCTTACTGAACCTATTATACACTTGCTTTGTACATCACTCTTTTATCTCGCAAAATGACACCAGCATTGTTAAGACGCTTACACACTAGGCGGTTTCGCGCTGAGTTCGCGCGCAGCTCGCGCACGAACATATCCGTGCGACTTTGTCTTTCACAAGAATTCCGTCACAAGTTTCGTTGCCAATACATTTAAGTGGTGAATTATGGGTGTTATTGTAATCGATTAATTAATTATCAATTTCAGGAAATTAGAAATAACTTCGTCACGTCATAACTTACTGTTCTAGCAACAATTTTACAAAGAGGTTTGTTGTCATTTTATTTAAAAAAAACCTATAACCAATAATTCAGTAAATACATCAATAACTAATTAGATAGCTTACGTTCACCATGGACGCTATAAGGCTGTTTACAACTATAGTAGAAGCCTACGCTGCGTGACAGCGACGGTAGCGCGGCGTCGTCTGCTGCGTACGTTCCGGTAGGTGTGTCATCACCCTTACCATTACCACGAGTGCTCTCCGTCGTAACGCCATCGAATTTCGTACTTGTAAAGATTTCCTTTTACCAGAACGTGAGCAACAATACTCGGCTCAAAGTGACTTGTCACAGAATATCTTGCGAACATCATAAGGATACACTCGGCGCGCACCCAAAGAGCTCCCTTTGATTACGCGGTGTTTTTTAAGTTTTTTAATGGGTAATTCCTTTCATCATCGCCGAAATTAATGACGGATAGATGCTGAAAGACGAGGATGGCAATTCAATCCCGTCTCATCCGAAGTAACACAGAAACAAAGCGAGCCGACGACGCGAAAGCCAAAGAGAAATTACTTTGTTTTGAAGTACTGAAGGCTATAAAAGACAATATGTTATTCTCTAAAAGCGGGTGAACATGACACCTGAAAGAGCAACCGAGCCCTCGTGCTCGGAGTAAGTAGCTGCTCTACAAAGTACTGGAGCCTTTTTGTGGAGCGCCGTATTAGCCGATTCATCTCGCCAAAGGCGCATCACTAAGGATATTACATGTGTGACTGTGGTGACAGTACTTAAAAATGTCTCTCAACTGGAAATTCAAAGCGGCACATCCCTAGGAATATTTATGTTGTGTGATTTAAAGATCCCAAACTTCACTTAAATTAAATACTGATGGCATCTTGCACCTCTATCCAACTAATCAGGACTTAGCTGGCCGAAATCATAAATGTAGAAAATTTTTGGCAGCATCTAATGCCCTCGCCTCTTTGTTAGGACAGATGTGTATTTGTCATTTAATATTTTTCACCACCTTAAGAAGTTTGCAACCGAAGCAACCGCGCCTTTGCTTGTCTTTCACTGTCTGCATAGAGACAAAGCTTTTGGTTCAGATATTTTAGTATTACTGGTTTTTACCTATAAAAAAAGGTACGTGGGAAACTATGAAATATTTTTATAAGCTCATAAGCATCTACTTTTCATAACATCCCATAGTTATCCAGCTGTGGGACTTAAATCTTCTCCCGTATCAAATGTACAGAGTCACAGCAAGCTGTCTCAACAACGCATTGGAAGCCGCATATTTAAGAAGAGCATCGGAGAGTTTTCCACTCAGACTTATGTACAAGTTACCATGTCTTTCATGAGTCTTTCTTTTTTAATAAGTCGGCCAAAATTCTCAGACTACTTAGTAGTTTCGATATGAGGTCTACCTTTCTTCCAAACCTACCCACATCTATAATCAATGTTGCTGATATAAAATCTCTAGTCCTGAAATATTCTACAAAATGATCTCGTTCCCTTCTGCGTTGATACACACTAAAAACTGTAGTAATAAAATGTCAGCTAGCGCAGACAGCTCACAATATGAGTTCATTGGAAATTCAAGAGCCTAGCTCCTCATACTGGGGTTGTTTACCCCCATGAGCGATGGCGGGGTTTAATATCCCGTGGACTGTTTACGACGGTTTTACAACCACACCGGGCACTCCGATGAATACTTAATCTCATAATATTATTTATCACCGTTGAGGAATTAAATGGCGTTGCATCAAAAAGAATTTCAAGGAGTGGGAAATGAGATTTCTTACATGGGTTCAGTTTGCTAATTCACGTGCTGTTTCTTGGTAAAAATTGCATCCTTCGAGTTACAAAACGGGATTTTTGGCACTGTCAAAGTCAATCATCATAGGAACATCGAGCTCACTTAATGAAAATCAGAAGACTACACACACAATATTCATACAGTCTTATTAAGATACCTTAAAATTGGTTACGGATTTAAAATCCATAACCAATCTCGCGGTATTTCCTGAGGTCTCGGTAGACAATTCCCATCTACAAGTCATCGGCTTTTCTAGAATATTACAATATTGCTTAGCCTAAGTGACCTAGTGTAGGCCAGAAGAAAACAATAATTTTGGTGCCGTCCAAATCTTGACAATTATCTCCATTTCATGCGTTTCATACAAATAGTACTGTAAATAGACGTGAATGGCATCCACCTTTATAACTGAGGGAGCCTGGAGCATATTAGGAGATTGGTGAACAATTTGTGACCAGCTCCATTCGTCGCAAAATTTCAATTCCGAAGGCCTCCGACAAGGTTCAACGTCTGCAACCTGACGACAACAGAGAGCTTTACGCCTTGGAAGCTCTCGTAATGTACTTACGATCATGGCTTTCCTCGTGCTGGGCTGCTTAACTTAACCGATGTTACGATCAGCACAGTCCGGGCTCTGAGCTCTCCGATAGCATCTCTCATTTCCATGTACGATTATAAGAAATTGAAGCACCATCAAACGGTGTTGTAGTCACGCATTGGATAGACAGCTAGTGGTTAGTGAACCTGACCGTTAGGCCGGAGGTCGTGGGTTAGACTCCCACCGAGGTCAAACTTTTCTGTGATGAGGCGTAAAGTTTGTCTGTGTGTCTAAATATCTATATAAGTATTTATTTACAAATATTTATGTATATTTATCAGTAGTCTGATCACCATAGTACAAACTAACGCTTAGTTTGGGATCAGGTGGCCGTGTGGGAGTTGACCAAATATATTTATTTATACATATATTTATTTTATTTATTAACTTGTGTAAAAAAATAACTGCAAAGTAAAGATTTAGTTGGTACTGCAGGAGGTATTCTGGATCCAGTTTAATATCCAGCGCGAGGTTTTACGGTATTTTTACGACTGAGCGCACTTCCGCGCTGAATGCCTAGTCACATCGCTCCTGCTATGAGGAACATGCTGAGACCTGCTCCGTGTGTCTGAGAGGGCTACTTACTCTTTTATTATCTTGAAAACATGTACAATGTTTTGATATTGGAATATCTTTCGTTATTGCTTTTAGTAGCTCTCTAGCTACTAGCTACATTTAAATAGTGAATACACTGTTTTACTGTTATATATTACTTCATAGTGTTTTATGTGTTAGTTAAATTTTAATAATGTTAACTTAAAATTGGCAATGATTTTGCAATTTTACTAAAATTTAAAACATTATTATTAATTTGAGTACATAAAATCAATTCTTTCTGTTGGCAAATATAACCATTAAAACATTTATACCTATAGGAAAATCTACATCTATCCTGATACTAAAACTGTAACACAGTCAGTTCTGTACATTCACTTATTTTTGGAAATTTTGATGCAGGGAGGCTTTGTTATTGATATAGACGAGCTGTTCGAGCTTCACGCAAAAACCAATGGACAGATTTAGATGCAACTTGGCCCAATCGAAGTTTAAAACCCCACTATGATTAAATAATAGGGTTTATCCCAGGAAATGTCATCATTCCCGCAGGATAACAAGTTAAATTTAGTATGATAACTCCGAAACAAATGGACCAATTTAGATGAAATTTGACATGTGTGTAGCTTATGTAAGGACAATGTATACAGGATGATTTCATCCCAGAAAACTGCTTTTTCCCGTGGGATAATAGGTGAAATTATTATGGAAACTCTGAAACAACCGGATAACTCTTCTTCTTCGTAATAACTACAATATTTTCATTTCGAGCACACTGTCAATACTATTTTATTTAATTTATTTATTGTGCACGGAAGTGTGCACGGAAGTTAAAAGAATTTATTTTTCATTCAAAAAAATGAATGTACGTAACACAGTATTAAAGTTAACCTTAGCTAATCCAGACAACATCGCTAAAGACCATTCATCTTCATTACCAGCAGTGCGGTCATCAGTCCGAGGGATCTGCAGCATTAGCAGTGGCCGGAGTTCACCAACTTCGACCATTAGGCGAGTGCTGGACGATAAATCCCGTTGATTTACACCGACCCGCTCCCGTACATAACGTACGAGTTGGATTAATTGTCCGCTAGAAGAACTAGTGGCCCACGATGCCTGCCAACCAACTATCCTACACAAATTAACGACGTTGCTAGGGATTACTCCAAAAATAAGCTCACTACTAAACTAAAAATAAACCCACTCGATAATAAAGTAACTCAAACTGAAATCATTTATTTCATATAGGTGCTTGCTGAAAATACTATATATACATATGTATATTATATTGATATAACTGTGTGTTTGAAGCGACTATTCGCTTCAAACAACGAGCCTATGCTCCGAAACTACTCGAGCGATTTGAAAAAAATCTTGTCCCATTAGATCAGAGTAACACAACCGTTTTCTAGTGCGGACCCCTGGCGCCACTTTATTATAATTCGCGGTCCCCTAGAAATAATACAATAAAATCGCTCACATACTTTTATTTGCAAAAAAGTTCAATGAATATATTTTACTTGTATAAATTATTTTAAATTTAATGCGATTGTTCATGTTGCCGTTTTTGCGATCAAACTCGTAATATTTGGGCAATGTTGGTCAGTTGGAGCCTTCACAGTGCAGAACGTAGGCACAGATAGCGACAAACAGGTTACTGCGCAGTCAAGCTCAGTGCTCAAGAAGTTGCCGGTGTCTATAGTGTGGTGCGCCACGCGGTTTTCTTTCGTTTCATGTAGGTATTTATCAAAGGCTCAACCGCGCAGCTTAATTTTTATGTTGTCTGTGGACCCCCTCAGACAGACACGGGTCCGCGGACCCCAGTTTCGGACACCCTGCATCAAAATATTATATTATCTTTAATAAAAATAGGGAAAACAATATATTTTTAAATTTAGAGGACCGCATGAAAAATTCGATAATGTAACCCAACGTGTGAAAAATAGCGAAAAATCCTTATATCGCGTACGCTGCAGAATTTGTTGACAATGGAGCAAACTGATGTGCTACAGTTTTATACGACATCAATATTTATAAATAAGTCCTTAATACCATATACATATCTTAATGTCACAGATATGTCACAATAACTATTTTTTCTGATAACTATTTCTTTCGAAGCAAAGCGAGGATAGTTTCTAGTTATATATAAATCTTAAATAATTTTCATCTAGCTCTGTTTCTGAAAGGTATAATAAAGAGAAGAAACGATGAAAGAAACTCCTCAGGATATCCGAAAACAACAAGTATAGTATTGAAATTATTGTCTCCTCGGTAGTTTATTAATGTCAAAATTAGGAATATCAGTAAAACAATAAAATGTAAATTATGTTTGCATTTGAAATGTACAAATTCGTTCTAATTGCAGTCCGCAATGGCTGGTTGCAGCTCTCTTAGATATTAGGTATGAGTGAAGTGTGTATGAGTGTGTTCCCTGGTGGAATACTGGGTCACCGCAGCCTTGGACGTTTAACTTGTAATTAGTGGAGTTTAGGTGTTTTCAGTGGGAGGTGCACAGCTCGAGACATCGCGCTTGAAGGCCAAAGTGAAATAATTATCAACTTTTAGTTAATATGATGTACAGCGTGTGTGAATGATGTACAGCGGCTGGGTCAATTAACATGTTTTTATGCGAATTATGAATGTTTAATTTCACACTACGGTGACTGATATTTTATTGTCAAACAGATCAATTTTAAGTAAACTAAAGGCAGTTCTGTAGTTTTATAATGGGTGGTACCTACATACATATATGTATGTAAGTTTTACATTTTTTTCACGCTATTAGCTACTTGTACCTACTAATAGATTTGTATAACAGTTTGATATAAGGTGATTAAAATTGTAAATGATTTTGTTATAAATTAACGATCAACTTATATCAAGTTGACTTTCGTTAAGTGAGCTGTTGGATCCTGTAATGAAACAAATAATTTGACTGTGACTTTTATTATTATTTCGCAAGCAATTTTATATTTTAAGTTTTTAACTTCGATTCTACCTAGCCTGTCAGCATCAGAAGCGAACTCAAAAAAATAATAATTTTAAACTGGTATAAAGACAAGTAATAAAATGAGCATATCATCCAAGTCGCAGGATGTCACGTTACACATTAATAGAGATACATTACCGAAAACTACTCGCCAGGTGTAGCTGAGATGTCGACGACACATTCGTTTTCGAGTACAATAAAAGAATCGTTGGTACACCTATTAGGTAACTCTAAAACCATCCGTCAGATGTCGCTCAAATGAGATATGACCAGTTTTCGAATACAAAAAGAATCGTTTAAATTGGTACACCTAGTAAAATGTTATAAAGTAACGATAGGAGAAATAAAGTGTTCAATTGGAGATCTCATTTTTATGAAGTCGGTTAATATTGGTAGTCGGTGTGCCTCAAGGAAGTACCCACCCAGCAGGGGTAGGAACACTGAATGTTTATGATTACTGTTCACTAACATTAAATCGAGAAGACTTCTACATACATTACACTCGCGGGGTGTATACCTCATCAAATATGGCGCCGTGCCGTGTCAGGTTGCTGAGTTAAATTCCACAGTAGATCTAAAATTCATGCGTCAATAAATTAATAATTGTATTATTGATCGAAGGCTGCAGTGATGTAAGCAGATGGCTGCAGTGATGTAAGCCTGGGAGAGTGGACAATGCACTCAATATGATCAGGAATCCTGGTCGTGGCGGTGCACGTCATGTCCGTCGCTCGCATCCAACATGCCAGTGACCTGATCTCATCTCACAGAGGATGTATCACATAGAACCACGTTGCTCTTTAGTTTACTGGTATCTTGATCAACTTATATTAAATTAATGCTTATCTTACATAATTTTTCATTCATCATTCATCTCAACCCATCACGGCCCACTATTGTGCACGGGTCTCTTCTCTGAATGAGAAGGTTAAGGCCACCACGCTGACCTAGTGCCTATTGGCAGACTTCACACACCTTTGAGTTTTGCAAACTCCCCGGCATGCAGGTTTCCTCACGATGTTTTCCTTCACCGTTATAGAGAGGCATTTAAATGCTTAAAACGCACATAACTCCGAAAAGTCCGAAGTGCGCGCCCTGGGATTCGAACCTGGACCCCCCAAGTAGGAGGCCGAATTCTTAACCACTAAGTTATTGCCGCTTCAAGATATATGTACATATATAAATTACCATTAACGATTTCAATTGACAAATCTCTATACTTTGATCTCGGTTCTATGAAGAAGTTTCTTGATACCATATAGCCTGTTATTAACAATTTACATAGGTACAATAAATCGTTAGTAATGACGTTATTTGTAACCGCAAGTACAAGTTACCTGATTCTTAAGTGGGATTTACCACTTAATGTCATCAGCAATGGATTTTATGTACGTAGTGTTAATTAATTATTATTGCTATTTATGTAATTAAGAATTAAAAACAAATCTGTGTGCTATTTATGTAATTTAGAAAAAAAAACAAACAAAATTGTGAGGAATATCTTTTGAATTTTTGGCGGCATAGATGGCGTTAGTAGTATGTATATGAAATGGAATGAAAATTGTTTATTTCGTCGTAGGAGCCGAAACCTAGCTAACGAAAGTCAGATTTTTACAATATAGTTATGGTACCAGGTCGCGAGTTCAATGGGTTTATCTCAAAAAACAATCTAACATACTCATATTGTAAGTATTCGAGTTTTGTGATATTTAATATTTTTGCTTGTAACGAAATCTCAATTAATTTGTACGCTTGTTTAAACATTCATAGCTCGGCGGCGTGCGTGTATTGGATGTGAACAGCTGAGTTAAGTAAGAACGCGGTCAGTACATAAATGGATGACCGTTACTTTTGGGAATCATTTCTATGGCTTCAAGTCATTGATAGCCCGCTACTGAACACGGTCTCTTGTCATGTTAAGCTTAGAACATGCTCCACGCTGCTCCAGTGCGCGTTGGTGGTACATGGCCAAACCAAGTCTCGGAAATGTAATGTCGCCGGATGGCCTCCGACGTGGGTTATCTAAGGATAACAACCAGGACCGACGGCTTTACGTGCCCTCTGAAGCACGGAAGCGCTCATGAAATTTTTGCCAATAGCGGTCAACAGTCCTACAGACCGCTGTTGTTTTTTTACATCGTCTGGTTTTTACATCATCGACAACTGACACGTGGCCACACCAAAATAACCATGACAAACATAAGTACGAGTTTATAAATACATATATAAATGTTTTATTACACCTAAACACGATAAACAATTCGCTTATAATAGAAATTCCTATTATACCAAGTTACAAATATTCAAGCTCATAACAATAAATTGTTTTGAGTGGGAATCGAACGTACGACCGGCGTAGCAGACAGGTTCACTAACCACTAGACCAAGCTACCTGACTTGTGTTAAAATCTTAGTGTTATTACGTTTTCTGAATTCT
>DWJZ01006610.1:0-12871 GCA_018249125.1 Asbolis capucinus
AAAAGCGTGGCTACGTCTCGTGGACCCTTAATTTTTCGACTTAATTTTTAAAATTTTTTTTACCATGATTATTGTAAACTATAAATTGCCCTTTTCGCTTAGTAAGAAGATTGGATGAAAGCTATCCAATAATCCTTCTTGTCATATAAGCTACAAATATGCTAAATTTCATCTAAATTGGTCAATTGGTTTCAGAATTGCCATACTAATGTTAATCTGTTATCCTGCGGGAACTACGAGTAAGCCATTTCCTTGATAAAGCCTATCCAATAACCAATTCTGCATTTTTAACTTCGATTATGCCAAGTTTTATCTAAAATTGTTCTGTATTTATTGTGTAAAGCTCGGACAGAAAGACAGACAATAAGTCCAAAAAATATTTGTTTTGGTCTCTATATGGATAACAAAGCCTTCCGGCATCAAAAAATATTTATTGTTCAGAATTGACCCAGTTACAGTTTTATTATTAGTATAGAATATAGAATTATAATTGTACCACTACTAGACTTGGCTAGAACACTCTAAAATAGGCCCGACTGAGACGTCGTGCGCGGAGGACTCCCGTCGGCGTCCCTGGGAGATCCGGAAATCCTCTAGAAAGGGTTTGAGTGGGAAAAAATCCCGCATACCCCGGTACTTCTCCCAAAGTGCCAGGCACCCGGTCTAAAAAGACAGTTACGGGACAGGCTACCACGCTGGTGAATAGGTCCTAGTTAGGTAGGAAATAATTTAGTAGACTTCACACACCTTCGAAAAGTTAATGACGGGTTCTTAAGTGTGTAGGTTTCGTCAAGATGTTTTGCTTCAAGCAAATTATAATATTTTAAAACCCACATAACTTTGAAACTTAGAAGCACGCAAGGTTTGAACTTACGACCTCCTTCAAGAAACAAACCTTCAAATTGGCTATCACTACCTGTCACAGCATATGAAAAACATTATAATTACATACACAATAATAAATCTTTATTTGTGAGCATAGGTATAAACGGGTCTTAAAAATAATAAGTACTCTATGTCGAATTACAGATTAATTAAATTTAATTACATTAAGTTAAATTAAGTCAAAATAAATTACAAAATAAGCCAAAATTAAATAAAGTCTAATAAACATTATCTAAATTATATAAAATTATTAGATAAAAATTCGTGAACCCGAAGAATAGCAGTTTTCAATTAAAATCTTTTTTAATTCTATTTAAAATTTTTTTTTGTTTTTTAAGCTTTGAAATGCAAATATTATACAACTTAAAATATTGTATAAAGACTCAACTTAGTATTCTCCGAACGCAGCCAATTAGAGTACCATTAGATCGCTAGGTAATTTTGACGCAATCTTATTACACTACTTATGGTTTCTTGTTCAAATTAATTTATACTAATGATACAACTCTAATCCGAGGCTATTTTGCGGCGGCCAAGTAAGTGTGTTTCAGGATACGTGAAATATAAGATTTTAATTCTATATCATTTTTAACGTGCATGTCGGAAACAATTTACTTTCTATTAATGGCGTATTACTAAGCACGGATCGATCTTCATATTGAGACGTTACATACTTCCCCACGCAGCTCCACTGCGGATTAATGAAGCGATTAGTGGCGAAAAGTCGGATGTTTATGCCATCATAACGGCTCCGACGTAGTTTAACGATTGCTGTCTAACAGTAACAACCGGGGCTGACGGCTTTACGTGCCCTACAAAGGACGGAAGTGCTCAGGATATTGTTGCCACTAGCAGTCACCCAGCCTCCTACTGACCGCGCTGTTACTTACCTTTATCGACCGTCTACAAATGAAACGAGCTGTACAATTTATTTTATAGTGAGTAAATTATTCTTGAGTCATACTGCCTCATAAAAAAAACAAATTCGGATACCAACTTTTGATATTGTCGGTCCCTTTGTTGTTATTTGCATATTAAGCTTGTCTATTACGTCCTTGACATTTTGTAATTTGAAAATATCTACGTTTCAATATTCTTTGAATCTGTATTTTTTACTTCTTAAAAAAATAATTCATTTAAAAACGCCCACTCTACTTAGTAGTCAGATCTGTCCCCTGGACTCCTTGAAGCGTTCATAGCCCGGAGGCTTGTTTCGATTGTAAACTACCGAAAAAGTTTAGGCGTGCGCAGTCGGTAGGAGCTAATGACATAAATTTCATAAACGCTTCCGTGATTCGGAGGGCACGTCAAGCTACCGGTCCCAGTTGTTGTCGTAAATAAGCAATCGTTAAGCCATGTCGGAGGCCCTTCGGGCGGCAAAATGACACTTGGGTTGGCCACCAATCCGCATTGGAGCAGCGTGGTGAAGTATGCTCTAGTCCTGGTGAAGTAGGCTCAGTATGAGGATAGACCCGTGCTCAGTAGTGGGCCATCGACGAGTTGAAGCCATGCCACCATAATTTTATTGTCTTATTATATAAATTATAGTAATTTAAAATTTATTATAATTTTTAATTCAATTATTGTGCCAATTGGAAGAATGAACCAAATTTCTTTACGAAAAATTGTGACTTTTTCCTCAATTCATAATTTAGGATGATTAATATCTGCAATTTTAAATAGAGAATATTTATGAATTGCATTTAATTTTATATTATTTTTTTGTTGGAATTATCCATCATAACTAGGACTAATCTAAAATTGATTCGTGCTACCCAGATCAATCAAAACAGATTTTTAATAAACTAGATCAGGACGCGAACAACTGGCACTGCAGAACCGTATTGCGAAAAAACACCATATTTTTCTGCACCAAATATCACTCCCATACACACTTTTGAACTAACGTTTATCGTAGGCGCTAACAGAAAAGACATTTTAACAGAAAAGACACTCAAGGACCTGAATCTTCAACGAAATAAGTTTTAAAGTACAGTTATGTATATGTGTGTATGTTTATATAAATAATTATTCTTAGTTTTACCTATCTATGTACAATTTGAATATTCTAAGTGTTAAATTAAATATTCTTTTTATTTTTGCCGCCTGCTGCAAATACTTATCATGGATTGACTGACAAATAATGCCACTAAATGTTGCCTTGTAAAAAATATTTCAAGGTTTAACAGAATTATTAAAGGTACTGCAAACTTTGAACGTAAATCCCGATAATCCATTGGTTTTACTAAAGAAGTGGTCGATTTAGTGTGTTTTAAAATGTCAAACATACCGCAAAAACGAACTAAGCAGACAGACAGACTAAATATTAGTGCCAAGTGTCATATGTCATTCTGTCAAAATTTTCTCATCGCCACCACAGTTAGGTCGAGACCATGATTCAGGACTAGGTGGGAAATCATACGTATAATGATACGTGTATGATGTACACAGTCCACGATGAGTCAAGTTAAAAAATAAAAGATATGTAAAAGCCTTACAAACAAAGAGGAAACATTACTTTCGTATTTACACTAATATTATAAGGAAAAAAGATTTCATACAAGTATTTGAGGAGAATAACCTCAGAAGCTACTGGGCCTTTTGAATATTTTTTTATTCGTTCGAATTCTACATTATCCCCGATGAAAGTTTGCAATGAAATATTTTCAAAAACGTAAGAGATCCGTATGAAAACTTCGATAACGTAACCTAAAGCGTAACAAAAATATCAAACAAAATCCTCATATCGCGTACGCTGAGGAAATTATTGATAATACAGTTTCATAGAGGACATCTAAATCTACAAAAAATTCCACGATACCATATGTCTAACTGTCACAGTTATGTAACTAAATACTTTATTGTAGTAAGCGTTTGACGTCAAATCATTTGAGGCTGTAAGGATTCAAAGTTCGTCTCGTGCAAAATTCAGAAGCTTAATTTGAGATCATTAACGTAATCATTTCACGCAATCTCGTTCATATGTAACCTTAGGCTGTCACGCAATATGCCAAAATTACACACGACCCGTTATAAATTCTTATAATAATCTTGCCAGTAAATTTATGCCGGGACAAAATAATTCTTGCTATATTTACTTTTTTCTGCTTTATTCATAAATACGTACATTAAAACTAATGCTAGTATGGATGTGAAGAGGTGTCAGAAGTTAATAACGTACAAATGGGAGGCCTCAACTAATATAAAAAAGGATCTATAAATAGGCTGCGTTGCTTGAACGCACATTCCCAGCCAAATGAGATTGAATTTGATGAAGACCTAGAGGCCTTACGGCCAAACCCAGATTGGTATTTAGTGGATAGGCTACAAGGTTTATCGTGAGTCCCAGATTAAAAGGACAGCCGGCTGTGTTGGTACACATGACCATTCACCATCTCTCTCTCTCTCGTATTTCCGAACTACTCCTTTGATTTTGTGTCGACGCAAAAAAATATGTTAACGCCAGATCGGCATTATAAAAAATGTACCACATCCGACTCCGAGTAGTTTATAACTTTTCTTTTTTTGGAACATTGTTTTTCTTTTTTTATAGCATAATATAGTTGAATGTTAATTTAAATATGTGCAGAGGAGTTTCTTTCACAATTTGTTCTACATAACGAAGCACCTATCCGACAGGTAGTAGATTCAAAAACTGTATATGTTCTGAAGTATATTACTAATACGTACCTACATGAATAAATGAATTTTTAGTTGTTTTTGTAAACTGCGCACCGATGCGTAGTTGGATCAGACTACTAGTGTCGTATAATTTGATATTCACAAGGGAACAATGTACGAAGGAATTCAAGATCAAAGTAAAAGAATTCTATTTTCACCCCTTCGATACTTTGGGCCGATGATAAGTAAATCAGGTATTGACTACCCAGATAAGGCTTTACCATGGGATTGGATATTGAGTTTAACACAGTAACCGGAAGGCAGTTCCATGTTGAATAGTGTTGTTCTTTTCTTGTTCTTGTGAGTAAAGTAAAAACATTTCCGTGTCATATTTTTAACTTTTTTGCCATGCCAACAAGTGAAAGAGGACTTATACGATACACATATTATGTTAACCTACTATAGATCCTTTGCTATATTGACCCAAAAATTAATTTCAATATATTACATTATTCTATTTCAATATAATTGAGGTTAGAACAAACTCTCTCTCATTATATGAACTGCACAGTCTTGAAATTCACTTTTTATCATAAAGCGAAGCGATTAAACAAAATATATTTACTAAGGTTTCAATGTAAATAAATCTCTGTATTTCATTAAATGTATTGTTGATTTTCGCTTCACGTCACGCGTCCACAGGTGCTCTGCTGACAACCTGTGCGTATAGAATACCATAGATATACCATTATACTCGTAGTACTAGAATAGACATCATATTATTAGTTTAATTTGTGCGTGACTAGGATCTCACCTAAATAAATAACGATGTAATTTTAAATACTAAAACATATCTACTGTCTCTCTCTAGTGTTTGTAAATATTCATGTTTGCTAATTCATTATAAAATGTTCAAAGATGGCGGTGTTATACGTTAGGAACTCGAGTCTTTGCGTAATAAATTCAAAGTAATAGATATGCTTACAGTTGTTTCACAGTATATATATATATATATATATAGCATTATTATTTTTGTACGAAATGTTATAGGTTCATTTAAACTGAACAACGATGTTAGTAAATGGATAACAAGGAGAATGCATCAATTAGTTACGTCCTCGTACCTGCCTTCGCGAGTCAGCAATCTTTTATGGGACTTGGTGTACGGTTTTTTAAAAAAATCCCTAAATTAATACGCGATTTGCCTGTGAATTTATTCAAGAAACATGTAAAATCTAACCTCACAGGCAAGGGTGTTATAGTATTGTAGAATATCTAAATGACAAAAATGCATGGAAATGAGTCGCTCTGCTCCAAATTCTGATTTAGTAATACTCGTAGATTAAAATTTTTGGTATTAAAAAGAGTACCGGGAGTTTTTTTCGTCGGCTTTTTGTTACTATCGGCCTACCCTAGCACACATAGTCCTAAGTTTGTATTATTTATAAAGCCGATGACAGACAGGTATTTTCTTTCGAGGCTTTAATAGTATCAAAGAATGATTTTAAATATTTTTGATATATTTAATACTTTGTTAATAAATTTATTAATCGTGTAGGGACTTTGTGTTGAATAATTTTGCCTTTCGTTAATTTAGTATTTGGTTCTTAAGATGCGACAAATTTTTGATTTGTTCTGACTGATCTGTCTTGACTGTATATTTTTTTGTTCATTACCTCATAACATCTTAGAGTGTGTAACAGTTTTAAAGTTCTTACATTTAAATTTTACCCATTAATTGTATCTGAAGAGTAGTTAATAACATTATTTTATTTAAAAAGTTATATTTATTGCTTGTCACATCTAGTCATTATTAAAAATTGCATCTCAATAAATTATGCGATACATTTTGAATGGCCGGTTGTAGAAGTAAACTTTGCGTAAAATTGGTAATTTCAAAATAAAAGTATTTTAAGCGCTATATCAGATATTTTCAACGTGTTTTAAACTGTAAGTACTCACGATTGTTATAATTTGTAACGGTATTTCGACCTAGTTGCATTGATCGTGTTCACGATAAGATTGTTAAACGTCCTACGACGAGACTTCTTAATCAGTACTTATGAAGTATGACATAGTACCAAGGGAATCCGGAATACTAGGCCTCCCCCCTGGGTCCGCTGAGCTCCCCAAACTTCAGAAATAAGGAACTGCCATGGTAAAACCTAACCTAATAAATTAAGTTAATGCGGTTTACCATCTAAGACTACATCGCCACTTACCATCAGGTGGGTTTGTAGTCAAAACTTAGCATTAAAACTTTCCGCAACGTAAATAAAAACAGACAAAAAATACCCAAATACATGGAAACCAGGTTGGAGGTTACAAGTATAATGTAAACAAAATTTGCTATTATGTATCGCGTAAGTGAAGGCTGGCCTCAGTAGCAAATGGAGCGTCAATTGCGGACAATTTGCCGGCTCATTTATTTTTTTTATTTACACGCTCAGCGAAGCAGCTCGCCTCGTGTCCTATCTGTGGCACACACCCGGAGACTTTCTGACTTGTGTTAATCTTAGCGTAATTCAGGGTTTGCGAAAGGTACAGTTTTGTAACTTATAGCCTGGTGGTTTGATAGTTGTATGGAGATGAGAGATGGTGTATGGTGGTATGCGAACAATAATAAGTTTAACCACGATAGAAGTTAATAGTTTATTTTGCACGATTACACGTAACAACAAAGAACAGTTAACAGAAGGACACTACACAAGATATTTCCACGAATAAGTAGAAGGAGAAAGAATGATAGGCATAAAACAAGAACACAAGTGACAGTCATAATATTATACACAAGGAAAAGTCTAGGCACAGCGTAAGCAGTAGATGCGTAAGGTGTAGTTGAGCGATCGAGCGACACGGGTATGCGCGGGACGGAGCGAAAGCTGACTGGCGCGTTAGGGCTAGCGGCGCGCGCGCCGTCCTAACTGGTCGTGAAGCGGCGGCCGTCGAGGCGCTAGTAACCAAATATTCACATTTAATTTAGAAATATTTACTTTATAGTAACCAAATATTCATATTTAATTATTCACTTGATTCGGTGCGAAAAACATGGGGCTGGCAGGTATTTTTTACAGATGTTTGTTCTGGTACAGGAAATCATAGTGGTAGTTGTAATTTTATTATTATTTTCAATATTAAATTCTCTTATAAATATTTAACTCCACAACAAAATGCATTTGCATAACAATATATTTTATCTAGGACTGGAAATAGAGGTCTTGATGCTTCCTGGCTGCTTCCCGTTCACTTCCCGTCGGTTTCCTATCCGGAGCGCTTCCGAATCGATAATTAAGGACGTCCTGGCGGTGACGTCACCTGCGGAAATTAGAACGTGTTCTAGATACGACTGCGGAATTAAAATTTTATTTTTTTAAACTCGGAATGAAAATGTGAAGGGACTTCTGACATGGGTTACACTTATCAGTGAACTACGGTTGGCTCGCGGCTTTGCCTGCGTGGTGTGTTAGGAAAAAGTTTTATCTGTGTTATTCTAGATTATAATCTATCCCAAATACCAAATTTCATTCAGATTCGTTCGGTAGCTTTTGCGTGAAGGAGCAAATAATAAAAAAAAATCTTTGAACAACTAACACGCGGTCATCTGAACCCAAACTAAGCGTTAGCTTGTATTA
Organism: Asbolis capucinus; assembly: GCA_018249125.1. Lineage (NCBI taxonomy): Eukaryota > Metazoa > Arthropoda > Insecta > Lepidoptera > Hesperiidae > Asbolis > Asbolis capucinus. The sequence goes on from DWJZ01006610.1 coordinate 8,139, forward strand.
TGGTGCTCAGACAAGTGATGAACATACAATATATATTTTTTTAATATATACTTATACAGATATTTACTCCCAGACACACAGAATAAACATTCCTGTTCATCACAGAGATATTTGAATTCGAGTTTAAGGTCATAGATTGCTTAGGGTGTTGCATTATTATGGAGTAAATGTTTTTCTAGCTTTCTTTCTTTTTCTCTCTCTCTTTCTTTGTTTCTTTATTTTTCTCTCTCTTTCCATCTTTCTCTCTAATTTATCTCGGTATCAAATTTCATTTAGATCCATTCATTGAAACATGTTACTATCCATCCACCCATTTGCCTGCAACTCTATTTCCGTATTTACGTTACAAATGAAATGACATTCGCAGGATTTTGGAAAGTGAGAGAAGATGTTTTACTTTTATTGACTCCCATGACGTAATAACAAATATTATTTTACACTCAAATACTAGACAGGAATAAAACCCGGAATCATCTTTGTATTCAGGATCAAGTTGGTGGGAAGGCTCCATGTCCTGCCATTTTATTACAAGCTTTTATTTAACTTGCAGTGTATGTTAGTATATTTGTTTGTTACAGGTCAAATCTTGCAAGCTTAATTAGTCCCACTTCCTCTTACACTACGGAGCTGGAATTTTGCATACTGTTTCAGTTCCGATGACTATGCATTTTTATGATAAGCATGACGGTTAACAATACAGGTTTGAAATTTTGTGTATTTCCTTGTATTAGGGATCTATAATCTTGTTTTTTTAAATATTTTATTAAAAATTGTTTTCAATTCAAGTTGAAAAGTTAATGTGAAATTATACTAAACTGTAGGTACAATTTCCACTAATGGTAGTCATATATAGTCACTACTGCCTCTTTAAATGTCTGTAAATGTTAATGTTCGAATGAAAATCAAAGACGAATTGGATCAAAAACACATTTATTCAACCAAAAGACTAATCACTCTATAGGGTTAGAAGCCGAACAACTCCCCTCAAGCGAATACGAACTTCACATGTGCAGGTTTCCTCAGGACCTTCTCCTTCAAATTCAAAATTCAAATTTCAAATTCCAATCCGTTTATTGTGGACAGTAAGTAAGAAAGGTGTTAGATAACAAAATGTCTGGCTACGTCCTGCCTATACAGGCGTACAATATTTAAAATGTAAACCCTCACCAAGGCATTTTATAATTGACTTATAATACGCACTTGAATTTTCAAAGTTGTTGGGCGCTTAGAATCCAGGACCTCCCGTTCTAGAAACAATCAAAACACTAGGCTACTATTTATATAACGAACTTGTCACTACAACAAAACAGTGCAGTTTTCGTTCACTATAATACAATAAAATACGCCTCTTATTATGAATGAAGGTAATTTGCCTTTCATCAGTATTTGTTAACACAATAATCCAATACGATTAACATTTAGATAATTGTTCCGCTACTATTGTCGATGGATTAATCAATTGCCTAATTATGATATTATGTTAATTATTATGGATAACACCGGACGCTTCGTGAATTATCGCCTTGTGATATTATGCTAGATACGGGAAGCACGAATAATTCTATTAGATTTTTATATCATAATGCCCGACAAATTAGCAGTTGATTGCAATGCAATACTATGCTTTGTTTGCGATAAAAAAAACCTATCATCATTTTCACTCATAACTCTCTCATAATGTGAGGAGTACAGACCATGGGTGATCAGGTTGGTCTATTGCAAATTGGCCCGCAAATTGGCCCGCATTGGCACCGAAATTGGCCCACAAATTGGCCCGCATTGTCACGTAAATTGGCCCACAAATTAGCACGAAGAAACATAAAAAAAATTATAAACGAATTGTTAATCGTTGAGGAGTTCACTTGCCTGGAGCCCATTCTGAGTAGCAGCTGATCCTACTTATCATAAAACTGCATTGTCATCGGAATTGAACCAGTAAGCTTCAGAGTGTGAGAGGAAGTGAATCTAATTAACTTTGCAAGATTTGACCCGTAACAATCAAATATACTAACATACTAAAATGCAAACATACATTGCAAATTAAATAAAAGCTTGTAAAAATATACAAATGACAAACACACACAGAACAAATAAATCACTCTATGTATTATTTCAGTTTCTCATTTTAAGTCTTAAAGTCTTATAAGAAACAATTCTTTAACGTAATCGAAACTACAATCTAGTCCGTCTCTCTCTAACAAACTGGGCTTCGAGTGTATTGCGTTTGTTTCCAAGATTTCCGTCTGAAAGGTCCACACGTAATATCCGGCAGAAATATCGGATATAGCCTAGAGCCTGTTTTAGACTTCGCTATTACCTAGAATCGTATAATGTCTGTTTACATTGTTCCAGTCCAGTAAACCAGCGAGACAATCCAGTCCAGCTCTGGAGTGAATTGCACCTACAGACATTTTGAAGTCCTTGAAGCGTGAATACTGTAGTGACAATAATTTCAGGAGAGATCAGTTTTGAAACAGTTTTAAATCGCCAATAGGCCGTCTACATTAATTCAATTGTAATATAATAGATAAATAGATAACTCTTTTTGTACACCAAAAAAAGATAAGATAACAGTACAGAGATATTTATAAATAAGGTACAAAGGGCAGACTTATTGCTAAGCAGCAATCTCTTCCAGACAACCTTTAGATGAGAAGTAAATGAAAACAAAGAAAACTAGATAAGGCAGGTGCACCAGTAGGTAAAGGAGGCTGAAAAAAGCAATAAAAAAAACAAAAAAGTAACTATGAGAAATATATATGTATGTATTATAAAGATAACGAATAGACCGTCAATCCAGTCACTGGACAGAAATGCTTACTGAATTCAGGAAATTCCATGGCTTATTTACATCAATCTAATAGCAAACCAGCTGTACTGAATCACTGCACTGGAATGAAGTAAATCGGGCATAAAACTTCAAATTGAGCTAACGATAGTTGTCACATTTGTCTGTATGGGATATAGCAATTATGATAGTGTATAGTCGTTCCATAGAACCTGATTCTAATGTATGTCTTGCTTGTTAATTTTGTGACTGTTAACTTGATTCAATATCAAAGTCAAAATCCATCTATTCAGATATTGAAAATACACTTCTGAACGTCAACAATTTTTTAAACTATCAAAGCAACTGCTAAGCTAAGGGTTCAATTTCCATGGATAACATTTTTTTCTGTTATCAACATGAATTTATGTTCTATATCTGCATAAAAAAAAACATATAAGTGTGTATACAAACACAAATATTAGTTTAATCTGTTGTCTGATTATCGTTAAAGTTGCCAACAAGAAAAAGAAGGTATAGTTTGAGACTCATTCTTTTATATACTTTTTACTTTTAAAAAAGTTTTATAAAATACCTATTAATTCCAGCATCATTTATCAGCTTATGAAAATGCATATAGCACTTATATAGGTTAAATTGTGCAAAAAGCAAAAACCACGTTTGAAAATAAAAGGACCAACTGTTCATTTTTCTTAAATACTTTTCATTTACCTCCTCAGGTTTAAAAATACTTTATTTTATTGTAAAAAACGCTTGCAACCCTAATAATAACACAAGCTAACGCATAGTTTGAAGTCGTATACCTGTAATTTTAGCACTAAAATATTTATTTAATTCAATTAATATTACAACTTTTACAAAACTCAACTGCGTAGTAAGTTACAATAATTGCTAACAGTTTCAACATGAACCGTGAAGTGAAAATTATACTGTGGATTTAGTTTTCAAATTAAATGCTGGTATTTTCCAAAATAACAAACACATTAGTATCAGAAACAATACAATATCATGATTACATATTCATGAAAACCATTTATCAGCCAATTGCGTCATCCATTCTATTCAAAATTCAAATCTATTTACAAACCGATAAATGGAAAGCATCTTTACTAAGACCATTAAAATTTTGTCATTTGTACTGTAATAGATTTTTTATTATCAATTTAAAAATAATTTCAATAAATATGCTGTAATTTGCGCTGAATATTTCCAACATATTGTTGGAAATTATGTTACATTCCTTTAAAAACGATATTAAATAAATTTTGTAATTTGCGCTGAATACTCGTAGAGATTGTAAATTTAAGAATAAAATTAATGAATTTTTGTAATTTGCGCTGTATACTCGTGCATATTTTAGTAAGAATAAAGTAGGTAAAACTTTAAAATTTTCGCTATGAATAAAATATACACTTTGTAGTAGAACTAGTAATATTTATTGTGGTACTGATGTAGTTTCTTTAATTGATTTTGTCTCCAATATGTTTTGTGCAACTGCACTTGCCCTCCTCCGTTTTGAGGTGTGCCTCGTGACACATAGTGGGCCTATTATGGCCTTAAGCTAATATATTTTAGACGTAAATTATGAATAAACTAAAGGATTTTCTACAAATGGGGGTATATTATTGTCCTTTATACAGTTAAGGTAAAATATAAGAGCAGTTTCTTAGACAAATATACTACACACGTTACCATTACCGGTGTACGGCGGGTATCCATCCTTATGTCACGTTATCGTATCCTAACGTATCCTAATGTCACGCTTCTCGACGTCTTTCTTTATCCGCACAGCAAAGAAATGGAATAACCTGCCTGCGTCGGTGTTCCCGTCCACGTAAGATGTAGGAGCCTTCAAGACAAGAATGAACAGGCATTTACTAAGTTAGTGCGCCCAACATCTTAGACATCATCGCCACTTACCATCAGGTGGGATCTGTGTCAAGCA
>DWJZ01006611.1:0-12871 GCA_018249125.1 Asbolis capucinus
GGCCGATTCAAGCAAGAGCGGGTGGTAGCTAGGTAGACAAGCTCCACAATAAGATAACAATCCTTGCGCGAAGCCCTACCACCGAGCAGCTGTCTTCTGGACGCCTCTTACGATACCTTGGTAGGCCAGCATTGGTATGGGTTTTGTATTCTAAGCTTGGGCGGCTTAGAATACGAGACAATAACAAAAAACGTTTACCTTGATCATGTCGTTCCCTCGCCTTGTCAAGTGGTGTCTTGCCGTCCTCATCCCGAAGATCAGCGTTCGCACCGAACCGCAGGAGTACCTTAGCGATGGCGGGCCGACCAAAGCACGCCGCGTAGTGCAGCGACGAGCTGCGCTGGCCGCGGTTCACGTCCGCACCTGACACACATACATACATAATAAAAAAATAAAAATAAAAAAATGCATTCGTCAGCCGCTTGTTTATTACTTGACGTCGCGGAGTAAACTGATTAATACATGCTGACTAGGCACATCTGACGGGCAGGAAAAGGGTACCTAGTCAGAAGAATGTACAGGATATACCAATACGCACCCTTCTCACACAGGAACTCGACCATCTCCCTGGTACCGAACGCAGCCGCCCAGTTGAGCAGCGTCTGTCCGACGTCATCGGTAAAGTTGACGTCGACGGCGCCGCTCGAGACTGCAGCCACCAGCGCGTCCGTGTCCTTCCCGCGGATGCAGTCGATAAGCTGACGATGAGACTTGTCGCCTCGCCCGCCTGTCCCGCCCGTAGCGCCGCTTGTCCCTCCGGTCCCACTCGCCCCGCTCGAGCCCTCCCCACTCGCAGCACTCTGACCGGAAGTCGATGCAGCGCTGCGGCTCGCTCCACTGAGTACCAATAAAAAAGATAAGTATAAATTATAAATGTAAATGTCTTCAAGTCAAGAGTAAATAGGTTTTTTAAAGTTAGTGCGCCCTTAGAACTACATCGTCGTTTACCATCAGTTGGAATTGTAATGAAACAAAGTTACGGAAAGTGAAAATTTAGTCACACACTCATATAAAGTATAGTCTGTTTTTTATCTTCCACTACCTTATATTACATGTTCAATGTGGTGCTTAACTTGTATCAACTGGCAACCACGCAATCTGAATGAAAGGACTGTACTGCAATGTGATCATTGGAGGTTATGTCAAGATAAATATAATTAGCTAATTCGTGTTTCTTTAAACACATTGTGGGATTCCATAGTTCCAAGCCATTTGTACGGATTGGCCGTAAATAATATGAATTACTTTAAACAAAAGTTAAAATAAGATATAACTATATTAACTGAACTTAATAATTAATTATAAAATGGAGAATGAGATGTGAGTATCGGGCGGTGCTCTTGATGACCGAAAACGAGATGAATATAACTGTACTATTGAATTCGTAAAATGATGATTCAGTTTTTAGAGGAGCAGAGGCCACTTTTTTTTACTTATAAGTCAATGCTTCACATCGGTTCTACCTGAAGGAAAAGTGGCGATGATGTCTAACATGTTGAGCGCATTTACTTAGTAAATGCGTATTCACTCTTCTCTTGAAGACTCCTACAACATACGTAGGCGGGAATACCAACGCAGGCAAGTTATTCCAATCCTTCGCAGTGCGCATAAATAACGACAAGGAAGACAGCGTCGTTTGAACTGGTGGGGTGTTCACAACATAAGGATACCCGCCGTACGCCGGGTACATTTGATAGAGAAAAGGGCAATAATTTTGAACAAATCCTGCACACACTCTCCAAAATGCATCCTACAGAAAACCAAGAACCTGGTAGGTGAGTTTTGGCAGCACCAGCTCAAATGTGACTACAGTACTCCACACATGGCCGGACCTGGGCTTTGTATGAGATAAATAGTTGCTTTGGTGTGAAGTACCGCCGTACGTTAGCAAGGATGCCAAGTGCTGCTGCCTTTACCATGGATTCGATAAACCGTCCGAAGTTGAGGTTCGAGGAAATCTCAACTCCCAACAACTGTATCAACCAAAAATACTATTTTGAAAGCTTGAATCAGACAAAAATGCTAACTTGATAACTTAATATTTCAGAAACAAATCCCTAAATCAAAAAACGGTCTTTCTAGACTCGTAAGAATTTCGAAAGATCTATCTATTCCTAACGATATTCCTCAATCTTTTACAATGAAATCAACGAGAGAAAAAACCCGAACTTCACTACAAGGAGCAAATATTGTTCGAGATTTGATTCACTAGTAACATGCATCATCAATAAAAATGCTTTATACTCACGTCTGTATGGCATGTCGTCCCTCGCATAGTAGTACAAGCAGCAAGTCCACGAGCCGCATACACTCCAAGCACCACCGCTCATCAGCTTGAACCGCAGCCTCTATCGCTGAGCACAGGTCCAGACGAACTAAATCCTGTAAACAGTCCACAATAAATATTTATGGACTAAAGCATTTTAGTAAACCAAGTGTTAAAATTTAAGGAAGTGTAACATTCACACAAGATACTGTAACATTTTTGTTCTTAAGCAAAAATGAAACTTAAGTCACTACAATAAGGCTTACTTATACGAATATTTTAATTAGATCGTATTAGGGTGTGCGTCATTTACGTTACACATATACATAGGTTAAATATGTTTTCCACAAAATATACAAGTCATCGCCGAAATAATTCGAAAATAATTCACAGTTTACACAGTTGTATTTTTTTATATGCTTGACGGATATAAGACGTCTGTCAGTCCTGTTGCTTAGTCGAAACGATCCTACTTGCCTGAGCAAGGAGCAATTGCAGTTGATTCCCAGCTCAGATATATAAATATTTGTTTGTGGGCCTTGGATTTAATCTGTGGATATGTATTTAAAGAGCACTTTATCAAAATGTGTGTGTGTGTGTGCGAATGTTCATTATTATTTCATAAATAGAAAGACAATCCTATGTGGTTTAACAATGAAGAACCTACAACTTACATGTGTAATTTGTGCAGATCCCCGACAGAGTGTTGACAAGAGACTGACAGTGGTGGAGACGGGAGGCACCAGACACTTATCATCAGATGTCTCAGTGCTGCCCAGTCGCCGCACGAGCTCCTCTATAAGACCTGGGTATATCACAATAAATATTCATTTTGTTATAATTTATTTTAATCAGAATTTTTCTACAGAAGCCAAAATGTTATGGACAAAACTATGAACTTCTTAGCTTGCCTCCCATTGAATGTATTGAGGTAATGGAACATCCGTATACAATGTGCTAAGGAGCAATTTAAGCAACCATTAACGACTACGAGTGCCGAATCAGTAATACGTAAATAGTCATAATCTATACACAATGCAAATTCGATCTGGAATGTTTACTTCACAAGTTAGCATGGTGTAAATTCCAGATCAAATTTGCAAAGAACATATAATCTGTATAAAAAACTGCAGTGAAGATAGATCTCAATGTTGTGGTACTAGTACTTATCGCAACGAATAAGAAAAGTAATAAAGCAGTTATCATCTAAACGTCGGTCTTTCAATATTACACATTAACATGAAATCCCTCTTACCGTGTTCAGCGAGTGGGGCGGGGTCAGCGTGTGCGCGCGCGAACCTGTCCGCGAGCGAGGCGAAACATCGCAGCGCCGCGTCCGCCACGCGCGCGTCGCTGTGCCGCAGCAATGCCGACAAAGACGACACCGCGTCCCCCACTCGCGCGTCCCCCGGTTCCATCTTACCGCACACCCTGCGCAAAAGAAACTTATATTGTATACTTTTGTTAAATAAATCATATAAATAATATGAATAATTTTTGCATGTTTTTTTCCTTTTTTTTGTGTAATACTTATTTTTTGTTGGCTATGCGCGGGCGTAAATGTTGCGGTAACCGCGAATTAATGTTGATTCCTTGTTTGTAATAGAAATCACAATAAAAAATTACCATATCCGTAACATCTGCCGGCACCATTAATACATATGTATAGAGACACTTCTACTGCGTTTTTTTAACAAAGAAACTCGGTAATACAATTGTAGAATAGCTTTGAAAGCAAATCCCAATACAAAATATGTTTAAAATATAATTACCTAGACACAACTGCCATCGCGGAATGAAGAGTATCCTTGTGTACTGCAGTGCCATGATGAGTGATAAAGTGTAGAACAGCTGGCAAACCACCACCCTCCCAGACCGCTCCAGCCTCCCGAGTGCATACTAGCTCTAACACCTATAAATTATAAAATAATTGCTTACATACTACACACTGTAAATAACAAAAGTATATGCGATCCCTAGTTAGAGATCGAACCTGGGTGTCATCACTTTGGAGGCAAGGCATTGAGGCTAGAGGGCCATTGAAACTATTTGTTTAAAGTCAGTCTCTTAAAAAAACAAGACTTGAAATGCTTTTGAATATTAATAAAAAATATTTTATCATATTAATGTTTTATTGCACTTTTGTATTACTTACCTTAATACATTGTTCAGCTAAATCCTTGCTAGTTCTATTATTGGGATCTACAGTTAATAATCTGCTGCATATAGCTTTCACTGCACCTTCTATAGCTACAATTCTTCTAGTACATTCCGCTGAAATTGACCATAAAAATTCAAATCAATAAAAGAGAAAATCTTTTGAAATATGGAAACCAATAGCTCATAATTAAAATGACGAAATTAACAATAAAGTACTACTTCAGAAACCATGAAGTATGACTTACAAGAAAATGGAGCAAAATTAATGTTCCTAGTGTAATTGTAAATATAAAAATTACCTGATACATCAAGATAATACGTAATGGCTCTTGCAGTAACCTCTAGAACATTATCAGGGGCACATTCATCAAGAAATATTTTACACAAGGCTGGCAGAAATGTTCTTGGTGGACAACTGTAAAAAAATTATATACATACTTAGAAACTACCAAATACATTAATAGATGTTAAATGTCTTATATGAAATAACAATGACAACATTTTTTATGGGATAAAGTAATCTGATGGTAGGTCATCACCGCTGATCGTGGACGTAAATAACACCAGGCTGGTGTGTTTACTATCGTATTGCCTCCCCAGAAGGAAGTAATAGACCTGTATATGCAGGTAAGAGGAAGAAACGAGGAAAGTGGTACATTGCTAGCCGAATTTCAAGCCCCTTGGACTACTAGATCTCAAGCACCCAGCCGGATCACGACAAATCGTTTGGCAGCTGATTCAAGGAAGGTGGTTGCCAGATGGCTTCACAAAAATCCTTCTGCGAAGCCCTACCACCGAGCAGCTGACTACTGTACATATGTCTTTAACAACACCCTGGTAGGCCAGCATGGGATTGGGGTATGTATTCAAAGCTGCCTCAATACGGCTAGCCCAATACCATTTATGAAACCCAACAAGGCTAACTCATTTTGTATTGATAATGATTAAGTATTGATAAGGTAACTAAGTAATATAAATAACAGATTAAAATTCACAATACTGTTATTGTAGCTGTTGCAGGTGTTGCTTAATGTTGTAATATTATCTATTTATTTAATTGATCTGTCATCATTATCTATACCATCATGAAATAATTTTACATGCTTGCAGAGCAGATATAATACTGTTTGCCTTGCAAATGAACAAAAAAGAATTTGATGTTAAAAAAGATATTGACAAATTTATTTTTGACTTTAAACACAAATATGTTGACTTTGATTTTGAATATGAAAAACTATCTTCTACACAATAATAATAAATGGACAGATTTTAAATAGTCGTTAGAACATTGTTTACCTCTCAAAGCATCTGTCGACATTGTCAGACATGAGCAGTAACATGCAAAGTTGCTCTAGGGCAATCAGCTGCATGTCCCGCTCATCACCCTGGCCAGTCAGTAGCCATTCCAACAACGTCTCTGGATCCACTTCAGCCATCTATAACATGATATTCAGCATTTAATTTAATGATGGATTTTACATGAAAACCTAGATTTCATATGATATTCTTAATTGTTTAATTTTTTTTGTTTATTATCATAAGTTTGTTTCGCCCTTTGAGTTTATTGAATATATTATAATGAATCACACAATGCAGTTTAACCAACAATGTCTATGGTAGATTGAATTGTCATACCTACTAATGAAATCAAATTCATCAACATTTGTAATAATTGTGCAACTTTACCCATTTTATATTGAAATGTGCGCCACACACAATAAATTACTGAGAAATTAACATTCTTACAAAATACCTTTGTGATATGCTTGAGACTACATAACAACAGTCTCAGATATTAAAACAGGTTCAATACAATGTATAGCCAGTAAAAACAAATAAAATGTATTACCTTCAACCCCAGAAATAACTAAGATACCTGCAACAATAATACACACATTAAACAACAAATATTTGCTTGTAACTGATAATAAGTTATAAAAATAAAATTTGTGACTGTATATTTAGGTATTCTCATTGTCACCCTATTTGTAGAATGTACATGCTTATATGGATTTATAGTCCAAATGCAATGCAAGCATACATCATTATATGCAGAAAGGTCAATGACCAAGTATATGCCTGCAACTATGAGTTTAAAATAACAAAACCCACATAATAGGGTTCACAGACTGCACTCTCATTTTGAGACATTTACATCATTATAAACAAACATTCACAACCTGTCCAATAAGGACAGTGGTTTTGATAGCATAGAATTAGTAACCTTATTGCTTCAAGGGGCCAGTTAGATTGATGAGTCGAGATTGATTATTTACAGAAATAGAAAGTAAGGGAAGCCTTTCTCTTGTAATATGGCCATCAAGAGGAATGTGAACAACCTCAACGGATACTTCACAGTGATATAATTAGAATAAAATTATTATGAAGCAAAACATTATCATCACAATAGAATAAAAACAAATAATAGCGAAATAGGAAATCAAGGTGACAAATGTCTCCCACTTACTCAATTAGCCATCACGCTTTTGTAATCAGATTAATTCTTCTCTTCATGATACATTGTTGATTCTAAACTCTTAAACGGAGACATATTCATTATTTAACATACGACTTAAAAAACTATTATTCACCACGAGAAAATAAAATTGCGAATTTTTATTTCTCCGTATCACTAAATCCAGGTAAAAGTAAGCACAGATTAGAAAGAGTAGAGAAAGATACTAATACGAACTAAATAACCAAAGAGAATAAAAGACAATGGATGCAGAATATATTAACGTTTTTAATCAAACAAATTACACACAATCCACAGACCAATAACTAATATTTAATCATGTTTAAACTATATTTAGAAAATCATTTGTTCTGAATTCACCCCAGCTCCAATCTCAGAATCGTGGCTCGAATACAAGTCCTCAACTAGAACCACACTTGAGTCTGAACTCTGACTGGGCAATGCTAGTCGTTGGTGGGATATGTATCTATTCGTTATTTTTTATCTGTAGAATGCACCTATAAATTGGAATTTGTCATTTGGCAATTTATGAACTATGTTGTATTTAAATGTTTCCATCTGAGCCAATAAAATTATAAAATAATATTCTGTGATAAAGCCCGTTATCAACAAGATCGTATACAATATAGTGGAAAGCTTGTTATAAATTCCCAATAAACTCTGTGCCATATTATTTTAATTACTAATATCTTTAATAAAAAAGTTGGGCGTTCCTGTCTTCCTCGAAAAACGTAAAAGTGTATAAATAAGTCGAAATGAATAGAGAAAAACGGGAACCCGAATATCCTACCGAGCTGGAGTCTCAGTTCATACTGAGGCTACCAGAAGAACCTGCCAAACTACTTAGAGAGCTGCTACAATCTGGGGAAAGCTTCAAAAACAGGCTTTCAATACAATTAGATCCAGATATGAGGCATGGTGAAGTAAGATTTGATCATTGGCTTCTTTACGGTCGTATCATGGATCTACCAACTATTGTAGAATCCCATAAAACCATTGACAGGAAAAGTGTTTATAAAACAGCTGATATTTGCCAAATCATGGTTTGTAAAACTGAAATGGATCCTAAAGTAGAAGAGGATTCACAAAACAAAAACAAAAAGAAAGATCTTTATAAGGTTGATAAAAAATTCTTATGGCCACATGGCATAACACCACCAACAAAAAATGTAAGGAAGCGACGTTTTAGAAAAACCTTAAAGAAGAAAAATATGGAAGCTCCTGAAATAGAGAGGGAGGTGAAAAGACTTCTTAGAGCAGATAACGAAGCTGTGAGTGTCACTTGGGAGGTTGTGACAGAAGAAGATGATCATAACTCAAAACATGAGGCTGGCCCTTCAGTAGCCAATAAGCCTAAAGTAAAAAAAGAAAATAAAAATACCAAACAAGTCAAAAATGTAAGTGAAGGATCTAAAGTAGAAGATATATTTGGAGGTGCATTAAGTGATAGTGATGTTGAAGATGAGAATATTGATGTGGAAGGAAAAGACTTCACACTGATTTCGGGCCGCGACCAACTGCCAAGTACGAGTACTACTAGTATGTCTGGTCCCAGTAACATTAAAAGTAGTATGACATCAAAATTTGTTGCTGAGACTTTTGATTCACCTGACAAAAAGGACAGAACTGTACGCAATGTAGGAAAGCAGCCATCTGACACATTTGAGAACTTTACAACATACAATGATATGCAGGAACAGCAACAGCTTCAATTACAACAGGTAATAACCGAGTTAGAAGAATTGAAATTGAGAAGGCAGAGAACTCAACACGAAATTGCAGGATTGGAAAACATGACATTGCGACAAAGATTCCAAGACATCCTTCTCACTTTAAACCGAGAAATACTCGTGAAAGAAAAAGAATATAGAAATTTGCAACATTCCACTTAATTTCAGTATTATTGCATTCTGTGATACTATATTATGTACCTACATGCCTAAGTTATTATATAATGATTCAATTTGAAGCTATGCTAATAAAGATCTCAAAATCTATTATTATATTTGTCTATTTTCAACACCTGGACTCCTTACACATTAAAATGCCATTAGTTTATCGTCATTGAATACATGTTTTAGTTTAAAAATTAAATACTTGTATTTAAGTTATTTTTATACAATTAATAAATAATACATAAAATATTGTGGTAAGTTAACCAAACACTATGAACATTTAGTTTGTGAAATTGAACCATATTCTAGCCAATGGAATAAACTGAAAGAAAAATGAATTAAATTGAAATAAACCCCATTTTGAAATGATCATCTGATAGGTTGTTTTCAACGTTCTTGCTACTACATGTTAAACATTGATTAAAAACAGCTTAATTGTGAATTAAAATCAAGGTTTGTTAAAAATATTAAAAACACAAGCTTTAATTATAGATCCATAATAAGAAGGAACAAAATTTCATAACTGTATAGTCAACAGTTGAGGGGTTTCTGTCCTGTAATAAATAGATTCTATGGTTGCTAGGCAACAAGAACTAAACTGCAACATAAACTATTATGAGATATCGTTCACAATCACGTTTTATTCATACTAACTAGGAGTATATTAGTGTTCAAGACGAATACAATTAAAAGAAGTTATAGTTCTGTCTAGTTAGCCTGTCAATAATGTTATCAATTCCCGAAATCGCTGTACAATTAATGAATAATTCTATCGTACAACCAGAGGACGACCAGCACCGGACGTTATTCCTAGTAGGAAGTAAATCTGCGGTATGTCTCTCTATAATTTTTAAAAGGTATTTTTTTAAGTATGTTTACATTTATATTACGTATTCATTAACGTATAGATGTATGGGTAGGTTTGGTAATTACGAGATGTTGACCGAGTTGACCGAGATGTTGACCGATACAAACAACGACATAGCCTAGGGCAACGACAACAAAGCCCACGATGACAATATAGAATATGAAAAATAGAACATAGTGTGTGATATCTAACTACTTGTTTATTTAGACTTCAACTCATTGATGACCCACTACTGAGCATGGGTCTCTAATACTACGCAGACCTAGGGTATACGCCACCACGCTGTTCCAGTGCGGACTGGGCCAACCCATTGTCAGAAATTTTAAGCCGCCTGACGACCTCCGACGTCGCTTAACGATGTTGGATAACAACAGGACCGGCTGCTTAACAAGCACGTCAGAGCCGAAAACGCTCATAATTTTTATTCCACCAGCTGTCACGTGTCAGCGTGTCTGTTGCTTAAATTTTTTGATCCCCTCAAATCGGAAGCCGCCGGATTATGATTTTTTTTTAATTTAACCTTACAGGGTAAATCTACTCTTCTGCACAATTTTCTTGATAAAACGGAACCAGTACGGGAAACATTAGTTTTGGAATATTCATTTGGCCGGAAATCAACACAAAAGCAGAATTTAGATAAGACAGTTTGCCACATTTGGGAGTATGGCGGGAAGTTAGAAATGTTTAAAAATGTCCTAAGTTCTATACCCAGAAAAGGTAAAAGTTATTTTTGTATTGTACTGGACCTTAGTAAAATAAAGAGTATTTGGAGTACATTGGAAACTTGTATTCAATCCCTAACAGAATATTCAAAAGTTAGTCTTATAGAGTTGATAATCATTGGTGGGAAATACGACGTTTTTAAAAACTATGGTAAGTGTGAAATCCTATATGTTTCTTGAATGTTTTCTGAATTTTGAAAATTATCAACTTTTTTTAGGGTTCTATAGTAATCTTGGAATTCTTAAAGTTTCACAATGTCTATCAAATGCCTATTTTAGATAAGTTAGATACATTACTGCTTGACCACTTCCCTCTGATAGATGCAGCAACATAAGCGGCCATGTAGTCACAGATTGTAAAGCACACTAATTTAGCAGAGCCTATTCACTGTCAACTTGAATACATTTACATTGTAATCAAGCGGGAACACTGATGCTGGCCACCTAATCACAAATTTTACATATTTTTTTCATCTATCTATCTATACTATAGTAAAACTCAAAGTGCATTTTTCCTGTACATTGAATATTTTTTCATAATTTTGATGAGGGAGCACTTTAATATCGAGATTAATAGGATTTTTTTTTCGTATTATTGTCTGTCTGTCTGATCGCGCATCATGTGAAAACCCGCGGACAGATTTCGATGAAACTTTGTAAAGTTATTACTGATACCCCCAATTAACATTTAGGATAATTTTTATTACGAATGATTCCCGGGTTTGCATGGAATACGCGAAGAAAGTTTGTATAGGAATTTTCTTAATGTCAACCGATTTGCTTGAAATTGTCAACAAACATGCCGTATTTTAGTTAATGAAATATGTGTTTATCAGTTTTTGGATTTTTTGTTATGAAAAGAAAAAAAGGCAATAATAATGTGAATATTTTGTAATTTTCAATACTAGCTCCTGGGTGATACGTATATGTGTTTACCTTGAATTAGAAATTTACATATTCTTAATATAATGCCTTCAATATAAATTCAGCGTTTCAATATATGTAGTATTTAATTTTGGAATAACTTTAAATCTCGAGAAAATCTTATCATTTATGAAACTTTTCATCCTTAATAACCAGTGTTCCCTTGGGAGACGGGATGAAAGCTTGTATGGGATTTTTATTCCACTGGTAATAAAAAACAATGTACTATGTGTGTATGCGAAGCTTCGGGTAGAGCTAGTAAACTAATTAAACCTTTATCAATAAACACTCTACAATATATGTCTCTGTCAGCCTTTAGGAAGGGAATAACTTAATTTAATTAATTAATTAACTTAATGTCCAGCACTCTAAACTTTTACACACTTTTTAATAATATGTCGTCACAATGTAGCAACACATGTACATGCAGCAACAAAACCACACTTGCTTTATGTAACCTTACTGTAAGCTTCACTGTCGCTTTACTTTTTTTTCTTTTTATAGTTTTAATTTTCTTGCATGTGATGTTCACCTATAATTGGTTAGTACGTTTATTGTTTCATTTAATTAGATCCCTTTACTATTGTCTATGAAAATGTAACTACCATTGGTGAATTGTTATAAATAAATAATATAGCACCTATCCGCTGTGATCCAAGATTCACTGTGATCCACACTCCCCTATTTGTTTTTAGATATTGTTATAAAAAATCACATTAATGCTACAATTAGAAGCGTTGCTTTGATCAAGGAGGCATATGTCATGTATTATTCCAGTAAAGATGCACATCTGGTCAGGAAGGCAAAAGACATGATGCTAAACATTAGTTTTGGAAACGGAATACCTTTTAAAGAGAAAAATATTAATCCTTCCAAGCCCTTAATGGTACCAAAAAGTTCAGATAGTTGGGAAAGCATTGGCTTCTCAACTTCAACAATGGATGAGGTATGTACATTCTGTCTACTTAAAATATACTATATACATATAACTACTAGTAGAAAAAGAATATGTCATTGACTAAAGTGCTCCTTGTCCAACGGCTGGTGATTGTGACTGGCCGAGTTTAGCAACTATAGATATGGTCCCCAAGTAGATGGGTGACTGCTAGTGGCAAAACATTCATGAGCGCTTCCGTGCTTTGGCGGGCACGTATAGCCGTCATCATGTTGTCATCGTCGGATAAACGGGCGACTTACAAATTTCCATTGGGTTGACAACTCAACCCTCCACCAATCTATACTGAGGTGTTTTCTCAGATATGAGGAGAACCCCGTGCTCAATAGTGGGCCATTAACGGGTTATAGCCGATGTTTGTGAGAATGGATGAAAAGATAAATGAATGTTTGTTACTTCTACACGCAAAAACGACTGAACGAATCCGAATGACATTTGGCATAAAGATAGATTATATTCTCGAATAACCCACAAGCTACTTTTTATCAACATACCATGCGTGTTCTGTGTGCCTGGGCGTGTCATAGAAATATCTATTTAAGTATATATTTAAAAGTATATATGTATGTTTTCAATTATCTTATCACCATAGTACAAGCTGACAC
>DWJZ01006612.1:0-12868 GCA_018249125.1 Asbolis capucinus
TTTAGAATACGCAAATGGCGTCTCTTTATATGCTCATGAATCTTAAGATAAGAAAGCCTTAAACTTCGTATTTATGACCAGTTGTATTCCCTAGTAAGTGTTTGAATAAATTATTCAGATCGAAGTTAAACGAGTCCTTTATTTGGAAGTGGGACACAATAGCTTCGAGGAGGAAGTAAATTGGTCGTGGAATGAGGACGATGTTTCTCCTGTAGCTGTAGACGCCAGTCAAGTGTAGGTAATTGCAAGAAGAATATTGATTACTGATTGGCATACAATGTATCATGATACTAGTACATTGTTAAATATAGCACTAATTGTTTCATTACGTACCTATCTCCTGAATTGTAATAAGTAAATACATATTCAAACTTCAAAAATATGTGTCCTGCAGCAACAGTTCCCACAATGAAAATAATTGAATATAATAAATTAAAAAGGTTGGGGAAGGTTTTCAAATGTAAGTACTGAAGCTTTCGTGTAATACGAGCAATTTTGTAACTCTCAAGTCAAAACTTGCAAAGTCATCTCTCCGCTAAGTTTCAAAGTAAACGATCTCATAAAGGTAAACCTACATTGTCCATACTAGGAACTGAACAAGGCAGACAGCGGTTGAACGTGCCTTGGTTTTATAAAGCTCCAGCTTCCCCGGACTCGGCTCGGAGCGGATCTTATCTCCTCGATCATCGTTCTTGTTGACAATCACAAATAGCGACGTAAACTAAATAAGCGCGATTGGTTCAGAATGGACGAAAGATTTTGTTTTATTCGCGCAATTTGCAATTGAAATGGCCTGAATTCTTTACCCTAGATTGGGAACTCAATTAGAATACTTTTGACGGACGGACATTTCTAAACAGTGATTTATTGTAACTTATTTTTTTTATTTATAGTTAGAGCGAAAAGAAAACAAAGGGTAGCATTCCAATTAAACAGATTCAATTTATCAGGACCTATGCTATAAATATTCAAATGGTAACTGGCAACTCACGGTCTTTCGACACATCGAGATTTAACAAGTTAATTAAAAGTTAGAAAGAACAAGCATTAACGAGACCTGAACAGGACCAATCGGCTGCTTGAAGATGGCAGCATATGTCTCGGTCTCCTTGTATCAATAACCTTATATTTCTCATCAAACCGTAATAGACCATTATATTTAACACCACTCCGTCTCACCTGGCCCGTAGGGTTCCCTGGATTAATAACGACCAAGGCCCGCACGTGGCTGTCGACGCTGGCCTCCTTCCAGCTCCTCTTCAACTCCTCCACAGAAAGGGCCCAGTCGTTCTCCTCGTCCAGGTAGTAGTTGGCCTGCTGGAGACCCAGCTCCGACAGGGTACCGGAGAACAGCGGGTATTGGGGAATCGGAATCATCACCGCTGGAGCAAGATATTATTATTTTGAAGATAAAGTTCATCACATTTAATTCGACGACCCCGTTATCGAGTCACAATCAAATTATTCTTTTCATCACATAGCTTCGATTTGGTAGTTACATCATGAATGGAACATTCCCCAGTGTAACTGGCCGACTGTATTACTGCAATACGGAGTGGATTTTCGGCGCCAGATTTATGATCGCCGAGTGCAGCTTATGCCGCGCTAATATCGAGTAAACGGTCATTACGAGCTACCGGCACCGACAGCCTGGATCAACCTCTTAGCGCATGTTACCTGCTCGATCGATAGTCTGGGAGCAGAGCTGATACAGCTACACTGTTAATTAACAAAATTCTCATTAATTAAGTTATGCCCTTTGTTCCCTTTTTAGAAGAGTTCCCTTTTTCATAAATATTAAAAAAAAAAAACTATCACAAAAATAAATCTTACTAATATTATAAATGCGACAGTTTGTGAGAATGTATGTTTGTTACTTCTTCACGTAAAACGGCTAAAGGCATCGGTATGTAATTTGGCACAGGGATAGATTGTAGTCTGCAATAACACATAGTCTACTTCTTATCAACATACCACGCGGGCGAAGCTGCGGGTGGACCCTAACTTACATCATGGTATTTTGCTGCTATAAGCATGTACGCAAAAAGTTTAAAATCACTATATTATTCGCACTCGTCCAGTCGTAATGTTGAACTTGATTATTTTCAAAGCACTTTTATAAAAACTAGCTTAAGATATTTACGATTTAAATTATTCCCTAGATTTTTTGTACAAACGTAAAAACAGACACAAAAATACCGAAAAATAGTAAATCATAAAACACGTTAAATTTATACAACGTCTTTTAAGTTAATACACTTTACCATTCAGGGCTACATCGCCACTTACCGTCAGGTGACATTAAAATATCTGACTAAAGTGAAGCATTTAAAAAACCATTTTCCAACCTGGCGGTTTTCCTGAAACTGGTTCAACGAAGAGAGCAAGGACAGACTTGATAAGGTCGGAGGCCCCGGAACCGAGGTGGATCTGGTCGGGACAGGCCGGGACCCCGTCGCGCGCCGTCAGCCGCTGGGCCACGCGCCGACGCACCAGCTGAAGCCCCGAGGATGGGGAATAAGCGCCCACTGACCCACGCCTGGACCAAGAATGACTAGTAAACGTTTTTTAAACTTCCAATTTACGATGTAAGGAAATAGGCAACAAATATGTATCAAGTAAATATCGTTTAATCCACTAACAGGAATATTTTTAAACAAACGCTTTTTGTACAGAAAATTACAATATTTTGGCGAAATTCATAGGCATTGTGAAATGTACATGACCCGCAACACAGTTGTAAACACAATAGCGTGTGCGAGCATTGATCACAATTTGTACTTTAAATCGGAACAAACCAGCGTTGTTGCGATAAAATAAAAATCCGTAATCAAAAACCAATATTAATGCATTAAAAATTGTGCACCACTCGCACAATAGGTTCGGGACTTGGAGTGTATTGGTAAAACATTTTACAAGTTAACCGCTTTGCATGCGAATGGAATCGATTCGCATAAATTTACAAACGTGCCACGTGACGGCTGACGGCCGACGGCGTCACTGTCATGCAAATAGAAATCAGATCGGGATGCGGGAGGCTGCGAGTCTCATCCGTGACGATGTACCAGCGAGCACTGAACCTTGTCCGCAATTAGTGAGCGAACTGATGATTCTGATTTCGACTTCAATTGGATAATGTTCCATGGCTTTGATGGAGGGGCATGGAAGTTCGAGTGTTCAGGTCGTTACCTCCTACTCCTACGAGGTGACTAGCGCGCCTACCTTGGCTGAACTGTACCGAGCCGCCCCGAGCTCAACAATTCATATATTCGGGGATGCAATATTTACGACAAAATATCCCTTAAATGTAGATCGTTTTTATTCTTAACTATATTTAGTCTACGTATTAGGGTTCAAAATAGAAGTTGTTCGCAATGTCAGCACAGGTGCAGGTGAAACTAAAAGGATGAGATATTTCAAACTAAATAAATCGTTGTTGTTAACTTAAAGTTTGTTGCCGGCGATGAGACGCTGTGCCGTAGTCGGGACGCGGCAATTATTGTACAGCGAAGCGGCTAGAGTAATTTGAGGTTCATGGAAAGTCATGCTCCAGTATCTCAATCGTCAAGAGTTGATTTGAAATGATTACCATAACAAGAATTTGTTTGAACTCTACCTACAACATGTAAGCAAGCATGTTTATAACCATCAACACGTAATTTTAGTGCCCTGTTTTTAAGTGAACGACGTTTGTTAAAATTATTTAAAAACACAAACTTTAATTATAGATCCATAATACAGAGAAACACAAAATTTCATAAGTGTACGTTGAATTTTACAAGGGAAACGGTTTGTTAACCGTTGAGGAGTTCCCTTGTCTGGAGCCAATTCTGAACGTAGTATCAGGACATTTTGTCACAAAAATGCATTGTCATCAGAATGAAAACTTTATTCGAAATTTCAGCTCCGTGGGGTAAGAGGAAGTGGGTCTAATTAAGCTTGCAAGATTTGACCCGTAACAAATTAATATTCAAATATACACTGGAAGTACACACACTGCAAGTACATACACTGCAAGTACATATACTGCAAGTACATACACTGCAAGTACATACACTGCAAGTACATACACTGCAAGTACATACACTGCAAGTACATACACTGCAAATACACACACAGCAAGTACATACACTGCAAGTACATACACTGCAAGTTAAATAAAAGCTTGTAAAAAATTTAATCAATCGATCATGTTTATTTTCAGATTAAAAGACTGTTCTGGTATATATAAGTTAGCAATATAAACGTATTGCTGTTTTCTCTGAACATCGTATTTTGTCTATGTCAGTCTCTTCAATTCTCGGCGCTGACCCCTCAAGTTACCCCACAGCTGGACATAAAATTCATTGTATTCCTGTATTACAGATAAATAAGGTCACAGCGTAATAAAAACTAAAGCGAAGGTAATCAGATACACATTAGCGGTGGGCCGCCGCGACCTCGCGCCGCCCCAAAAACGGTCAGCGGAGTCTGTTACATTCTACAGCCCATACATCTGGCGTCTGACTCACTATTATTATAAAAGAAACTTTCTCCGGGCGGCTGTCTTAGTCAAAGCATTCTTTTTATATTAAACAAGTTAGCGCTTGACTACGAAACCACCTGATGGTAAATGATGATGAACTCTTCAATGTTAAAACGCACTAACTTAGTAGAACCCTATTCACCCTTGACTTGAAGACATTTGCATTGTAATCGAACGCGAATACCCACGCGGGCAACTTATTCCAGTCCTTCGTGGTACAGGTGATAAAAGGCAACGCGAAGCGCATCTTTCGTACTGACGGGATGTTTACGACGACGGAATGGATACCCGCCGAGCGTTGGCGCGTTCGATGATGAAATGGGGATGGGAATATAAAATCCTGCGCTTCCTTATCCTGACATGTACTCGTACAGGGGTCCATTATATACTTCAGTTCGAATTTCTCTTCATAACTTCATTACCGACCAAGCGGCCCTTTCGGGAAGGGTAGTTTTGAAACAAAGTTTGGACGAACTACTATTACTAGCGACGTACAAGATTACTTTCTTAAACATTTTAGGCATGAAAGACACGTCGGGAGCGGAGTGAGCCACCTATTTACGCCTATCTCGGCTGCACCGGCGCGGCGGCGTCCACTGAGACTGACCTAACTATACAAGATACTCTTAACGTTATTTTTTCTATATTATACCCGTGCATGATTCCTGAGATACGTGCGACTTGCGTGCGAGGCAGTGACCGCTAGTACCTTAAAATTTTATCGGAATTGTGACTTGGAAAGCATGTGAAAATGGCAGTCCTGCGCCCCTAGACAAATCTAGCTGTCCCATTTCAGAACCTAGTAAGGGCTCAACACAAAATTTTACAGCACAAAACGTAAAAAAGGCAAGTCCAGAAATTTACCAGGTTATAATTTTTCACAGTGTCTTATAGTGTGTTACTAGGTTTAAAACTACTAACGAGGAAGAGAATGGTGCAATTACTGAGATTCATGCTCAAGTAGGTTCCTGTATAAGGAGCGCCATCTTTGTATTTGGTGGGGACTTATTAGGATAGTAATGTTATGCAATAAAATTATTTCTGTAAAAAAATTGTTTGTTACTAGGTTTTGAAATGGGACAGCCGATTTGTTTTGTGATATTGTCCACGCAAACGCTAGTTCGAAACTGGAAATGAAATTACGTTTATTACGGAAAAACAAATGCCATATTTTTCTGCACGAAATATCATTTCCATACATTTTTAACTAGCGTTTGGTATAAACGATAGAAAAGACGTTTGTCTTAGAGCCCTGGTAGTTGTCATAGAGGCTTTTGGGCGGCTAAAAGACTTCCCAGGGTTGTGTTCAAGCCAAGTTGGTGATGAGCTCACTAATGAAAAGAGTGCCGTGCTCGAGTAACAGTCAGTTGTAAGCCAATTATCGATACAAGTCATCCGCATTAAAAAAAACTATTTAGAAATGGTGATAGCCTAGTGGTTAAGAATTCGGCCTCCTCGGGGGATCCGAGTTCGAATCCCAGGGCGTACACTTCTGACTTTTTGGAGTTATGTGTGTTTTAAGCATTTTAATTTCACTCGCTATGACAGCAAAGGAAAACATCAACAAAACAACAAAACTCAAAGGTGTGTGAAGTCTGCCAATCCGCATTTGGCCAGCGTAGTGGACGTGAAAGTTGGCTTTAACCTTCTCATTCGGAGAAGAGACCCAAGCTCAATAGTGGGCCGTGATGGGGTGAGATGATGATGATGATTTAAAAAAAGTAATAGGTTGAAGCGGTCTTAGCTCACCGGCCTTCCATTGTTAGCAATTGAAAAAAGCAACAGCGGGCGCGGTCGGTACGAGGATGGGTGACCATTAGTGGTCAAACATTCCGGAGCGCTTGTTATCGTTAGATAGCAATCCTAAAGCCACTACCAAGCCACGCCAAGCCCACACGAGCCAAGTATATTCGTATTCTGTTCCAATGAACATAAAAATGTTTGCAGCACAATAACACGTTATGGATCGTAAAACTCGGAAGTTGGTAGCGGGACAATAACTAAGGTCGTGTAGGAATTTCCCTAACGAACCTCCGGAGGGGGAGGGGGAGGGGGGGCAGGCGGCGGCAACTTGCTCGCAATAATTCTCAATGGAAATCAGTTTTAACGTGTCCCTTGTTTGTTTACACGGAACTAGACGTAATTAGTGCGGAAATAGGAATTTTCAGCAAATTCCGTTGTGTCTTCCGCCTTTATTTATTCATAATTATCAATGTAATATACAGCTATCCCACTGCTGGGCTCGGGATTCCGGGAGGGATATACTCGGCCACGATATGAAAAGAAATTTAGACATACAAACTTGAGGAATTTGTATGATAAACATTATTTTCGAATCGTAGCCGAGGTATAGACCACAGAGTGCGGATTGGTAGACTTCTCACACCTCCGAGAACTTGATGGAGAATTCTCACTAACGAACCTGCATTTCTTACCGATTGCCTCCTTTATCGGAACAAGTGATAAATTATTTCTAAATCTGTCAAAACTTTGAATATTGAAGGTATGGGATATATTTGAAGGTTTGATCCCAGAACGACCCGTTCAAAAGACTCCTCCTTAAACTTTTGGGCTATTACATCTTTTTGAAATTTTACCTTATCATCTTAAATGAAACAGTAAAAATAAAATTATGTTTATTTATTACAAATTTTATTCTTATTTCTTTGAATTAAATCAACAGTCACAAAAACAGTTTTTTGCAAATTTTATGGGAAATAATTATTTTTTCGGAACAACCCAGCACAACCACCACATGTTCCATAGCTTTTTCGAAATTGCTCCGAAAGTATCCCGAACGTTATGTAATTTTCGGGACAATGTAGACCAAACTGAGAATGGGAACAACTTTCAAAATGTGTGCATCTCAAAAGTGTGGTGCCAACATCACGCAGGCCTTTTAAGAGACAAGATGGCGTTTCACTGGATAATTAAATTATCTCTGATTTTTTTTTCTTGCAACAAAATGCTGTACATACTCTGTATACAGCACAATCACTATCTCGGTGCATAAATATTAAGTAACACAGTTGTCATACGGCAATGAATGCTTATATACCAACAAAACAACAAACTTGTGTCAAAAGATATCAAATGAGGGTTATAATGATAAGTCACAAAATGACACGATATGAAAGGATCCCACAATCCCGCGATCCCGCGAACCCACGATCCCGCCATCCCGGAAATTACGAAATTATGCGACATGAAATCTTTTTACGGCTCTCGTAAATTCCGCCATAGCGAGTCTGCACGACTTTTTAAAACTCCACGGATAGAAATTCTATTTAGATGTTGCCTTTATTGCCATCTTAAGCTGTTTCTTTGTCTTGAATGTGTTTTTATAATTAAATAAGAGATTTATGTTTGATCTTGGCTGTTTGTTGAATGTTTCCGCGATACCTTCCACTGATACACTACTGTACGCTAACTTTCTGTATAAACCGACATAAAATAATATAAAAAAATTACAATTATAAAAGTCTATAATGCTCTTTGTCTATGGTGCTTTCACATTTTTTTTAATTAAACGAAATACAGTGACCCTTGTTCAAAACATATTTAAAAGTTTTCTAAAAATCAACAATATATCAACTATGTATATACTATACTTAATATTATTTTCCTAACATCTGCTGAGGAACATTTTAAAAGTTTCTTGTTATTATTATAATATCTCTTTGATAACGGTAGTACATTAAAAAAAATTGAACATTTTATAGTTCCAGTAGATCGACAAATGTTTACATGATAAAAATAAATTGAGTTCGAGTTTTAGTGTTGCCCCGCAAACTTACGTGCAATCTTCTATTATCTCCCGCGCTCTCTCCTTCACGTCATCGGGGAGGTCTGGAGAAGACTCCAGCTGTGGACACGCCGCGAGCGCCAGAACCTGTGGTCAGTTAGATATATCTTTTTCAACTCACGTTCAGGAACCAAAACCATTTCGAAGGAGACACGCGCGCATTTGGCGTCGTATTAGGACGTCCTAGAATGTTAACAACAATCCCCTGCTGGCAGTCGTAAAACGAGACTGAACTCGCCCAAGGATAGTATACCTAATTATCAATATTTTACTATTTATTTTTGTATCATACAAAAAGTACCAATGACTCTTCGTGTAGTAATGGTAATGTTAGGAAAATTACAAGTACCTCTATACTGTCGAAGACTCGATAAAATATAGCCTGCGCTACAGCGATAAGCTGAAGATGTTAACACTTCATCAACAGAATGAGGGACCAGGCTTAAATGTAATGTCGACGCGAGAGAACGGCCGAGGATGTCGGATGGTTTGATCCATCGGCAAATGTATTAATCGGGGTCTCTGGTATCACATGATTACTAGAAAGCTAATATTTCGTGAGCTATCATTTCGATGTCTCGTCCAACTTCGTGCCAGTGAAGCTATCATTTCGATGACACGTGCAACTTTCTCCCTTAAAAAATTCTCGATTGTGGTACCTAAAAAGGATAGCAGAAAGTATTGTCCACGATACTTCGAAAATTTTTACATATTAAGGAGAGACTTCAACCTTCACAATTCAAAAAGTCAAGAGTGTCGGAGGAGTCTATTTTACTAAATTGCAGGCCATATGCCAAATACCATGAGGCCTGCCCGATCAAAAACTAATCGCGGTCAAAAACTAATAATAATAGAAGATAAATAAATGATAGTGAGATCTTCCATTTCGATCGACATCATATCAGCCGTAGAGCACGGGCAACGGCGATCAGTTAACGTCATATAATCTGTCTTTGAAGTGTTCATAGCGCGGCGGCTTGGTTCGATGGTAAGATCGAAATTGTTAGGCTACAGCGGGTGCAGTCGGTAGGAAGGCGTACCGCTGGTGACAAAAACAATTGAGCGCTGCAGCGGTCCGATCATTTTTATTAGATAGCAATGGTCAAGCCATGTCGGTGAACAAATGCGTCTTAATAACTTCCGACGATAGAATCGACCTACGACTATATGCCTCCTCAGTATAAGGACCGGCCTGTGTCATAAATGGGTTGAAGCCCATCTGTGTCACCCGCTGCATCTTTGCTCGTCGTCGTAACAAACAGACTATTCACAAAAACTCAAAAGCATCAAACCTGTCTAATGAAGGTGATTGGCGGCTGTCCGAGCGCGTGGCAGTCCCCGATGTTAGCGCGGACCACTCGCGGAAATGGCTTCGGGACGCCCTGGAAGTAATACATCGGGGTATAAACGTGTCGCTTCCAATTGTCCGATCATATTTTATTTGTGTAATAAAATGAAAGGTGGGGTGCTCCCTGACCAGCTGCTTGAGAAACAGGGGGAGAAGTAATACAATGTGTGTGATTGACTTTAATTCTAGTATTGAATTTTTTAATAGAATAGTGGATTTTTTTGCTGATTCTTTTCTTTATTGACCATTTGTAGCAGTCCGTAGGCCTAATGATTAGAAAACCGGACTACTAAGCCGACGGTTGTGGGTTTAATTAACAACAAACATCCATATCTGTGATGAATATGGATGTTTGTTCTGTATCTAGGTGATAATAAATATCTGGGGACACCGTAGGGCTGCCAGTGTGGGTAATTTTCGACCCCCTCTAACTAATCAATCGCACTGAACAATAGTTTAATATAACATGTATTACTTGTGAAATGCACTGCGTTTCATCATGCGACGGCCAAGTCAATCTATTCAATCAATGGATCTCTCAATTTCAGTTTTTACAAGCTATGTTGTTGAAGGCATGTATGGTCATTCGTAGCTAAAAATTACATAATTAAAATAGAGACAGACTTCGCCGCGTTCCGGGCTTGTGTTAGTAAGATATTCAAACGATAACAGAAATAGAGCCCGGGTAAACAACCCGACGCCCACGTCACTCCGGACCTAGCATCGGCCGGTTTCACCTTAGTTTTTGGTTAGATTTAATTATAATGTAATAAGTTTAGTTAATAAAAATAATATGTAAAGTATTCATCAATTAATTCGCTCCTGCTGCGGCAGCCTTCCATAACTATACTCGGTACAAATTCAAACTGGAGTGTTTAATAACAAACCGTTGCCTAGCAATCTGTGACTTTTTGCTGCTTTATCAGTTGTTAACTCTTTTATACTATTATAACATTTCTTAAATTTTTTAATTGTAAATTATGTTATTTGTTTCGTGATAATTGCATAAAGTGTATTAAAAAGAAAATCAATAAATATTAAAAGTATAAAACAAAATACTTCACTAGGTTGAAAGGTTGTTAACTCCTTTATGAAATTAAGAATGTCAGAATATGAATTTTTGAATTGCGTTGTGTAATTTTTTATGTGATTGGTATGACAATTTTATTTGTAGTTTCTACTTGTGCTTTGGTGAAAATTTAGTTTAATAACAAATTTTCAAAACTATCATGAGTAGTTTGGTGGAAAAAACCTCATTTTTGTAAATTGGTGAAAACCCTACAAAAGATTGTTTATTGTTTGTTTACACTTATTTCGGATCAAAGTTGCGCCAAGTACAGTGTGAGATGCACCAAGGATAGTCTTATAATAATATAAGCGTTATGTATTCAGCTTTAAGACAGTCTTGGATACCACACGTCTTTCAGTATGTCACTACATATTTATCATTTGTGTAGTCACCACAGCAACCAGTACACCTCACGGTAAGGTGAGAAGCTGACAGTTTTGGAACAAAAGGCATGTAGTTATTAATTGGCCCAAGATGTGTATATTTGTAACTGTTTATTATGGCACTTCTCCGAAACTTTGGTAAGTTGAACATTTTAAGGCAATTTTTATTATACTTAAAAACTTGCTAACCCGGGAAACGTTACTTTGCCATATAAAATACTTCTAGGTAATTTCTAATGATTAAGTTACTAAAGTGACTATTAAAAGATTAGTGCTGTGTTAAGTGGGTGAGAATTTAGAGTTGTGTGTGTTTTTAATGTCACGTTATAAAAAAATATCCAATAATAAAAAAAAATTTAAGCCTTATCACTTAGGAGTGAAAAATAGATAGTAGCCGATTCTCAAACCTAATGAATATTCAAATTTCATAAATTTCGGTCGAGCCGTTTCGGAGAAGTATGGTAACTAACATTGTGACATGAGAATTTTATACATGAGTTAAATGCTCGTAACAAATTACATAACGACGGGGGCGCTTGTGGATCGTTATTTGACGGGTTAAACATGGCGGGATAATCGAAATAATAGGCCGAACACTTAGTATACACGTGTATTTAACCAATTAACAACAATGCACAATAAAATAATCAACGATCACAAAGATGCACACCGATTAAAAAAGGACTTATAATCGACTTGTAAACGCGGCAAGTTCGGTACAGCCGTTCGGCACAATCACATATCCTTTCCGCTCCAGCGCTTAAGACAGAATCCCCTCTCGCCACTCGTAGCGGCCTCTCCTTTCAACGCCACTTTTCTTCCCCGGCGCCTTACCGACCTCGCCCAAACATTATTTTGGACTTTCCGACAATAGATGGCGTTAACCTACAGATTTAGGTATAGAATTTGCGTGATACTGCGACAGATAATAGTTACAATGATTCTCCATAGATGGCGTTACGATAAAATTTTCGATGTATAGATTTGTGACGCTCTGACGTACATAAGTATCAGTACAGAGTGTCTTTGTTTATACTCGTATTTAAGTCACCTACATCGTATATTTGTTTAACCAGAATCTGTATACATCAAACAAGATAACCCGTCAGCTTCGTTCACATAATTTTACACAACAAAACAAGTGTTTGCGAAAAATAATTAAAACATAATTTAAAAATGTAACGCGAGTCGCTGGATTGATGCCCCTCTGGTCCGGGGCGGGCGGTAGCGGGCGCGCTGCAGTGTCATAATTCGCCACAATTTCGGTATAATAAGCGCGGCTCACAGAGTGTGTTATATTTTTTTTAACGCGTGATTACCGCGTATGCTGCCGATCACCATTATTGCAGTTCTTACTATGAGACGTAGGACTTCTTTTACCTCTTTTGTTTAAAAAGAGTACCAAAAGCTTTTTCCTCCGGCTTATTATTCTTCCGGCCTACACTAGGTTACTTAGGCTAAGCAATATTGTAGCAAAACCGATGACTCGTAAGATAGGAATTGTCTATCGAGAAATTAGGCAACACCGCGGGATTGGTTATGGATTTTAAATCCGTAACCAATTTTAAGGTATCTTAATAA
This sequence comes from Asbolis capucinus, assembly GCA_018249125.1. Classification (NCBI taxonomy): domain Eukaryota; kingdom Metazoa; phylum Arthropoda; class Insecta; order Lepidoptera; family Hesperiidae; genus Asbolis; species Asbolis capucinus. The sequence continues at coordinate 12,712 of DWJZ01006612.1, forward strand.
TAATGTATGAATATTGTGTATGTAATCTCCTGACTTTTTTTAAATGAGCTCGATGTTCCTATGATGAAATAAAATATTTTGACTGACGTGACAATAAGATGCATATCATCATATCCTCAGTTTAATATCACTTGGCTATAAAGGTTTTTAATGCAAA